>VXBI01013609.1:362027-400090 GCA_013397375.1 Toxostoma redivivum
GAAAAAGAAAATTAAAAAAAAAAGAAAGAAAACACAACCAAAAAGATTAAAAGCATGACAGAGAAGTACTTCCAGCAGCCATAAATCCACAAAAGAAGTGAAATATATTGTTTAGCTTAAAAATCAAAAATCAGTTGATAAAAAAAAAAACTTATGATTGGGATTGATTCCATCATCAGTGCTCACTAATACTTAATGCTTTTAATGGCCATTCTCTAAGTCAATTCTAGGAATGAAGTTAGTACAAAAGGAAATTCTGTCGCTTGAGAAAAGATTCAGAAACCAAATGGCCCTCCCAGAGAGTGACACAGACCTAGGGATATGGTAACCTCCTTTTCAGTCCAAAACCAGGAAGTACCCAAAGAAACCTGCTGGTGACAAAAAAAGAACCAACAAAAAAAAAAAGGCCAAAAATTTTTCATTTTCACAAAAAATACAACTAAGAAAGTGGAACATCTTGCCACAGGATACTGTATATTCTTCTTGTGCGTGTGTGTGGTAATGCTGTGATCATGCCTATGTGTGTGAGACTTCAGCACAGGAAATCTCTGAGCCACAAATTCTTGGTGACTGAAAATTTTGGGGAGAAAATATTACCCTGTGTTTCCCTTTCTTTCATGGTAGTCCCCAGGCAGCTCTTCTGGGTCACTGTAGAAGACAAGATACCAGGTTATTATACTTTTAATCTGAACACAGAAAGATGGTCTTGTGTTCTTTTAATTTTTGTTGTGGTCCTGATGAGCTGAAGCACACAGGCAGAACTGCATGAGAAAATTTTATATCCATTCTCTGAATAGCACACTGCCTTTTCCAAGGCTGTCAGTCACACTATGGCAATAAATTCTCAAAATAAAAACTTCTAATATAAATAAAACGCACAAATAAAACTGATAGTGCAGCAGTAGTTGAGTGCAGGAATGTAATGATACTTATCATAAAAATCGGTGCAGTGTGAGTTTTCATCTGACCTGTCATCACTCTGCAATCTTTTTCATTATCATAAATCAAAAAGCATTGTTTGGTTTAAATCACTTGCTGCTTAAAGATGAATCACTTTCGATTTCCTGAGCTTTGCTTACGGCAAAAAGGGGAGGGGGGGGGAAGCTTCCAAAACTTTACAACAGCAACAATTTCTGGTCTCACTTTGCATACCAAAAAAAAAAAAAAAAACAAAAAAAAACACAGAGACCTCTAAAACTTAATCTAGCAAGCAACATAAAATGAAATAGAACTGCGATTTAGGGAAAAAATATTTCTCCATCTGCAGAGCTATTAATTTACAGTTTGGTCCAGAGAGTTCAAATAGAGCTGACTGTGAAGAGGGACCCCAGGCTCTAATGGCTTGAAGAAGATAGGCCCTCAAACGTTTAATCTAGCTACAGGTGCATATCTAAGCTTCTCTGCAACATCTGTCTCTGTGGATAAGAAACCACTGAGCATCCTACAAAGGATTGTGCACCAGCTCCATCGCTTAAAGCATATGCTGTGTACTGATGACTGACTTGCAAATCACCCAAGCCACCTTCGTGCGTTTGGCCAGTGACCTCCTCTTCTCCTGGGAAGCAGAGTCCTCCTGTTCCTTCATCCCACCGCCTTGGCATTACATCCCATGCCCAGAAGAGCAATTAGATTCCTGCCACTTTTTCCAAAGTCAGGAAGAATAGGGTCATTTAAAAAGTCAGTTGACTAAACTGATGAGCCCAATGGGCTGGAACAGCAGAACTGATCACAGCTTGGTGTAAGTCATCCCCAGGGGGACAACACAGAAGAAATATGCTGCACACAGCCATATCTAGGTTTGTTCTGTGAAGAAAACCCTAATAAGAAAAGAAACAACCAAAAATAAAACAGGCTTCATTTTTTATGTCTTCCATTAGCTAGAACCCTCATGGCAATTCCCATCAATTTTGGATGTCTGGATACTAGCCAGGGAGCACTCAGCTTCCATATGCTAGGCAAAAAGAGCAACAGCAACAATGCAATGCTGTTGTCAGGCAAGGCAGGTAAATCACTGCATAATTCTTCACAAAACCAGTTTTCTGAAAGTTTCACCCCACTTCAGGAAACTGAAATTGGCCAAGTTTGGTCATAAGCTCCATAAGTCCCACAAGAAATCTGAAATCTCAAAATCTGCCTGATGGAGCTGACTGTGTTTGCCTATCTTTTGACCCTTCTTTATGTTCATGAAGTGGAAATGGTTTCCTGCACAGAGAGTAGTTATTTGCTGTCCTTGGGAGGCAGTATAAGCTTAAAAGGCAGTAGGGTAGAGGCAGAGGAAAAAGGGTGGAGGCTGGACTCAGATGCATCTGTGTTTGAACCTCAGTTATGTTGCTGTCTGTGTTTTGGGGAAGTCAGTTCACCTCAGCCTCATGTTCCTCTCTCTGTGTAAAACAGAGACCTTATACACAATTGTGGGGAAGGTATGCAATTTGTTAAACATATGAAGCAGTAAAAGAGCAATTCGTCTTGCTAATTTTATCTGTCTGTAAGTTACTATCCAGTATAACTAGGTTTCCTCCACAGCTCAGGGACAGAGCTTGGATAAATCACCTCAGTTTTCTCCAGTGACAGTGGAAGGAGGCCACACACCTGGCCACATTTAGGCAAAATTAATCCCATTTTCATGTCCAGAGTCATAGTAAAGGCCAGAAAACTTCTGTTGCTGGCACATCCCAGCCTCCTCTATTAGAAAGCTGAAGGATGTGTTCACAGTGAGCAGGCTTCTGAATTTTTCTTTCCAGAAACTAAATTCACAATTTCAGAAGCTCTCTTTTTCTTTACTTAGCACTTGATAATTTATTTGAGACATTAGGATAACATCACCCACTTGCTTTGATCTATCATTGCTACTAGGTTGCCAGCTTGCTCCCTTCTGGCTGCACATCAGCCCCTATGTACTACACAGGTAGGATTTTTGATGTGTGAGCATCCAGTGCCTCAAATTTAAATACAATTATTGTGTAACAAGCCCACATGTTTTAATGAATATTCCTGACACTGAATCGACAACCAGCACAGATCTCACCCTTCACAATCTTTAACCAAAAGTTAGGTGTGTCTTTTGGAAGAGGAATGGAGGGTAGGGAAAGAGTGCAACAGCCTGGACAAGCCCAGAATCTCTCCTTGAGGTAACAGACCTCTAAAATCCTATTCATCTACAGAAATGTTGCAGAACATCCTCAAATTTAATATAAGCTGAACAGACATCAAAGAAGAATGGCTTGTGGTCATTACTGCCTGACATTGAATTCACATGTGAGTCACAAGGAACTTATACTGAGTTTTGAAGTCTGACCCATGCAGTCACAGGATTGTATTCTTTGCTTTACTCTCGGGTGGTACTTTTTTTCTCAAAGCTGAAACTTTTCTTCATCATAAAGCATGATATCGGGTACCTCACAAACCAGCTACTGGTGAACCTGTGGAGCCCTTTGCCCTCAAAGTCCCTTGACTGAGCTAAAATTTTCTAATGCATTATATTGCTCCCATTAAAAGTAATAAACAAGCATTTCCATAATCAAACTTTTCCACTCAAGATCTCCTCTGGAACTATCAGCTGACTTTGCAGGGAGGAAATCAAGGCAAAATAATTATGCAAAATGCTCAAAATCACAAAGTGAGTCAGACTCCAAGGCGGAAAAAAAAAAAAAAAAAAAAGGTGTGGGGGAGGAAGGAGGGGAAAACAAACCCTTTAGTTCTTCTATCTGTGCTTCTGCCCCAAGGCAATCCCTATCTTTCACAGCTAGGGACCAATTCAGATACCATTTACACACAGATAATTCCACTGACACTTTCAGAGTTAGCCTTGATTTACGGCACCATCTGTGAAATCAGCATGCGGCACAAGACACTCTCATGACTGGAAAATACTTTACTGACAAGGAGAAAATATATATGTATTCCTCTCTGCTCTCTGTTGCTAATCTTTGATAGCTACCTTTCTTCGAATGCTTTCAGTCAAACCTTGACTGAACCATGATTTCTTTCACATTTAAATAGCCTTGTTAATTGGCTTAGGTGTGATAGATCTTCCTGATCACACAGCTCCTTTGGCATGCACTATGACCTTGTCAAGACCTCTCCTAGTGCTCCTCTTTTCCGTTTGATTGTTTTCTGCTTCTTGGTAATATAGCCATCATCTAGATTTTATCATTTGCATTATATGCCCCATCATCTCAGCAATAATAACAGCCTGGCCATGAAAAAAAAAAAAAAACCAAACAAACAAACAACAAAACCCAAGTGAAAACAAAACCCTGTATCCTCTACCTACTCATTTGATTACAGAAGAGTCACCAATTATACTTGGAGAATTTTAACAAAGCACTGACATCTCATCAAATCATCAAGCCTTGCTCCTCTCTGGAAGATATGTATGAACATCGCAGGCATCTGTGTTCATGCAGATATCATGCATCAATACAGAAATAAATTGCTTATGAAAATACAAATAAAAATAAGTGGTTATATGTAGAGCATTTTAAGCACTTCTCTGCCTCGATCCTGCCTTTCTTAAGGTACACTCGCAAAGTCACTGAAAGACTAACTTATTAACGAATGTGAAATGAAACATTAAATCACTCCAGTGACCCTGTGAAAGGTTTGGTTACACAGGGTAGCCAACTCACTAAGACACAGTTTAAATGAATTCCCCATATCACCAGTTGCCAAAACATCTGAGTTATTGCCATTTCCTCCCCACATTGGCACAGGTGCCTGACTGGGATGCCCTCATCTCTGTCCCTTCCTATGTTGCACATTCTAATGTGAATAGAGATAAAATCTCACTTGCTTTGTTCTAAGCAACAAACTGTGTCTTTCTTCCCTCTGCTCTTCAGAGAGCAAAGGAAGTAAAATATTAACAGCTTCATTCATGCTTTCCCCTCAGCTTCTGAGGTAACTTTGCAATGAAGATAGACCTCTGTATCATGCTCAGGCTGCTGCCCAGGGCCCTGCCAGGAGAGGACCAGGCTTGTTTGCTCCTCTGAGGACTGTGCAGAGCCAGCAGTTGTGTTGGGGTTGCTTGGGCTGCCAACAGAGTCAGCACAGGTGTTGTCACAGCGACCAAAACATCTGGGTCTGAGACCCAAAGCATCTGTGTTGTCTCTCTGGTTACTGACATCAGTATCTGAGTTAAATTAAAAATACATGGCCATGGGTATTTGTAGGTACAACACATGTAATTTGTCCTCATGAGCATGTAGCATATGAAGCATTTGAAAAATACTAATTCTCATTTCTGTTCTCACAGGGAAAGGGCAATGCTCAAAAATAATTAATTTTGATATAATTTTAGGGCAGCTGGTTAGATTTCTGTGCTGGAGAATTGGTGAAACTGTGGTTTTCTAAAAAGCACAGGACTTCATACTATGTTAAGGCAGCCATTTCTAGAAGAATATTCAGTTGCATTTCACATTGCATTTCCTCCTATCTTGAATGAGGTTTTCCATGGATTGGAAAACAAAATTTTTCTCTCTGTCTGTTCAGGCAATTTATTAGTTCATGGTAGTACCCAGATTTTTTACTAACTATGGAATTATCATCAGCAATATAGCTGGTGTATGAGAAAAGTTAAACAGTATAGGACTTCTTAGCTTGAAAAAAGAGATATGCGATTGACGAAAATCATGCAGAATGTCAAGAATTATTATCAAAAGTATTTCTAAAAACTCATCAGGGAATATTACTCACTAATCTTTGCAATGCAAAAGGTAGGAGTTGTCATAGAAATCATCAGGCTGCAAAATAAAAAGGAAAAAAAGTACATTTTCACACAGGACCAAGTTAAAACTGTGGAATTCATTATCAATCGATAGTGCAAAGAGCAAAACCAAAGGCAGATTCAGGTGCTAACTATGAAAATTCATAGGAAAGAGAGAAGTTGAGGCTAAATACAAAGATGTGGACCTAACCTAAAGTTCAGGAAATTCATAAGCTTATCCGTATCCAGAGACATCCTAGAGGAAGGACAGATACAGCCACTAAGTAGATATCACCTACATTTGCTACCAATATATGCATCCTTCTCATTGGACACAGATGGTGTGAACTAGTTGGGGTCAGGGACAGGCAGCAAAAGAAAAGCAGGATGCTAGCTGGGTCCTGATTTCAACTCTGGATGTATTAATGCTTGTTCAGGTAAGGAACTGGTAATCTGAGCAAATGATTAATTGGCATAAACACCCAAATCTAAACCTAAATTCTGCTTTAGCTGTCCTAGCTAATCTCCCTGCCAGGAAAACAATAACTTCAAAAGCCTTCTTCTCTGGCCACACCAAGACCCTGAAGTGTTTCTAATTCTAGCAGATGGTATCAGCAACTCACTTAACATGTCTGTGCCACCTTTGGCCTATGCCTTTAAAACAGCAGCTGCTAATAGTGACTTCATAGGTGCCACTCTTGGCCATGAGCCCAAAACACACTTTCTCTTTATCAGCTCACAGATATAGGAGGTGGCAGTTTCCATCAGTGATGTTCCATTTAACTGTGAATGGAGAGAGCCAAATTTTGTCATGGAATTGGAGCACAGAGGGAGGTGGGGCATGCAGGGCAGAAAAGCAAAAAAGAAAACATGAAGAAAAATTCTACAAATTCTCACCACACATATAACAGGCTGCTGTAGGTAAAAAAAATATATAAGCTCCTCAGGGTTAATTATAAAGGACATAGGGAAGTCTCAGCAAAGTATTATCTCCAATTACTGCCATTAGTTGAATCAAGCTGTGTCTTCATGGGGTAGAATACAAGAAAATCACAGTGGTCTTCTTCCACTTCTGTCTCCTCTCTCTGCTGCCTGCCACCCTGCTATGGTCACACACTGCAGAAAGCAGCTGAAATCATCTGCCAGCACTCACAGCTCTGACAACTCCCTAGCATTGCAGTCTGGGAGCATACTAGCTCTGGCAAATTCTACATCTGCCTATACATCCCTCTGAACACGTGTTATCCTTAGGTTGCTGTCAGAGCTACTTGAGAAGTCTGCAGCAGACCTCCCTGCCATGCTTAGGAAGAAGCCAGGAGCAGCAGGACAGAGCCATTTTTCTCAGGAGCACTAACCCCAGCATGCCCTTATACCCCAGACCTGGTGTGAGCATGTTTTACCTGCCACTGGAACTCAGGATGGGAAAACACCTCCAGCCCCATGCCATTCATTTATGTAACAGTCACTCAGCACCTGCAAACACCCAACACCTGCTGCCCACCCAGCACGGCAAGCCCTGCCCTGGGCCAGGGGTGTACCCTTGCCTCCAAGGATACCATTGGGGTGTACCATTGCCTCCCTCCACTACCAATGCAGCTGTAGCACATCTTTCCCATTGCTGTTTAGCTGCTGTTTTGTTTTTTGAGATTATACTCATTATTACTAGTGGCCTACATAGAATGCAATGTAAGACCTGAATATTGGTCCTGAAGGTTCATCCATAGAAGTGCAGTGGCTGCAAGAGCAGGTCCTTTATTTTTTGCCTGATTCCACCCAAACACAAGATGCAGATGTCCAAGGCCTTACAACTAGTAAAATTTAGTTTGGGAGCATTTTATGGAAAATGTCTTCTTTATGCTAGAAGTTTCACAAACGGAGGTTAATCTCTTCTGAATAAGGATGGTCCCATCATTTAGAACAGTATTTTTTGGAGTGTAAATTTACCTCGACTCTATCACACTTAGTGCACTTCAGGACAATGTAGTTTCTCCACTTACTAATGAGTTTTTCCCTCTGTGGACAAGTAGTTAAAAGGCCAGATCGACCTTAAACAGAGTGGCTAAATCAAGAACTATGTTATGATGTTCTTTGTACCTGTGTCAAAATACTCTGGCAGGCCACACACGAGTTGACATTTACTTTTGACTTTCAAGTGGCTGGGATTCTATAATACTCCCAAACATTTTCTAATAGGACCAGTGCCCTTCAGCCTGCCCACCTAGAGATCTGGTCTCTTTGGAAATGAGATCTGAGCACTACCTTTTTCACTCAACACAAGACAAAGGTGCAATGTTCAGGATAGTCTCATTGCCCAAAACTATAGGGAAGTAAGCTGTCACATACATCTCCCAACTGTATTTTCCAGTCTTCATTCTTCTCCCTGTTCAGCCATCCCATTAGGTTTACAGCCAGAGCTGGTATGAAAGCCAAGCTCCCCACTGACAAACACATAGTGCAGGTTATTGTGTGTTTCAGCTTCTGAAGTTGGGTGCCTTTTGCACTCTTCAGTGAGAGATGCAAGGGGTGGAAAGTCCAGCAGCAGAACATGCATGCTTCCCTTAACCCAGTGATTCCCCAAGGGATATCTGCTGCCTCACATGGAGGAAGGGAGGGAGGAAGGGAGGGAGGAAGGGAGGAAGGAAGGCACCTGTCTTTCCAATCCAGTAACTTCAAATAAAGTTTTGTTACTTTTAGGAGTCTCTCAAGCACCTCATACAGAGGGTTTTGAGAATCTGGGGACTACTAGTGAAGGTGGTTTTATATTATGTTTAGTGGCCCAGCCAGCTAGGGATTGTGTTTTGGTATTCTGAGAACTGGGAGCTAGTTTCCATGTCTAATTGTGCTCTTCCTTGAGGCTCTCAGAGCAACTTCACTGCATAGAATCACTGAGCATTTACAAAGAGGGGAAAAAAGAGGACTGCTGGTGCCTAAAAAATGAGTTTCCATAATCTTCTGGATGATCCATCCATGCCTTATGTAAAGTCTTAAACAGTACATATCCTATCTTTTCCATGAGAAATAAAGCTATTTAATTTAAACTGTAAACTGTTGAACTGTTATTTAACTGTAAAACCCTTTTTTTTTGTATAACACTGTGAAAAGAGGCATATAGCAGAGGCCTGCTGTTAGCATGACATAGAGTAATGAATCAGTCAGCAAACAGATTTAGGTGGAAGCATTGATACATGACATGAAAATGGGAACTGGGCTTTTTACAGCACCTCCCTGATGTAGCAGCACACCTGTCCCTTCCCAGCTCCTTTCAAAACTGTTCCCACTCTTCCACCTCTTGCTTCTGCAGTTGGTTGAACTCGGCATCAGTTTGCAGAATTCAGGGAAAGGCACCATAAAAGTGGCTTTGGCTGCTGGAAGCCCTCTGAAATTTAAATACTTGGGCTCAGGAAGAATTTGTGCCACATTTCTTCCTTTCCACTGAAGTTTCAATGTACAAATCCATCACTTCTCCACTTGACTCTGCACTGTTGGAGACACTCACTGTGACACAGAAGGATTTTGGCAGTTTAAAAGCTTCAAAACCACTGAGTCCTTAAATGTGCCAATATATACTAGGCCCTAAGAATGGAAACCTGTCAAGGAGAGGCATTTCTCTGAGAGAGGAAGGCTGATCTCCCCAAGAGGGAGAGGGAGAGGTCGAGGTCTTTCCCCCATCCTCTTTCCCATTTCTCTCAGAAAAGCATGTCACAAGCACTCAGCAGACATCAGTCAGCTGCAGGATCCACAGTCCCTTGTCCCTTCCACACCACTCACTATTTCTCCAGGCCCCCAGTTCCTGTGTGGCAGCAGAGGACTTGATCTGGGGTGGCCTGCTGTGGCTGACAGCATGCAGAGCATTACTGGAGCTCCAGCTCTGAGCAGAGCTGAAGGGCATCCAGCAGTATCTATGGCAGAAGATAGAGGATCTTTTCTGTGATAATCCACACTGGTGGCAGGTTTCCTACCACACTCCCTAATCTCTATAACTGGTTTTCATTATTTCTACATGTGGTGTCCCATGTCTGTCCTCATCTATTCAGCTAGACACACAGGAAGCATTGATGAACCTTTTCACTGTATGCCTTATTTTGTCTATATGATGGTACGCCAGAGCTGGCAGCAGCAGATGTTGTAACTATGCTTCAGTGAGTGTACAAAGCCACCAGGGAGGACTTCTGAGGACGTGGCAGGCAGCAAAACAGCAGCCACAGCTCCTCTATTGGGAAGGGCAGGGGAGAAGGGAGGCCTCAACCCAGCTTAAGGGGTTTGTGAGCAGCACTCTAATGTACAAAGTCACCCCCCTTCTCCCAGCCACCCCACAGCCTCAGATGCCACAGCACTTAAAGCAACAGTTTTACTGACAAAACTTCCAGCACTGCACTTTAATGTGTGGGATATAAGTGCAATTTAGATTAAGCAGGAAAGTCTTCATGGATTAAATAAATACCAAGTGTTAAACCATGCCTCACCAGCTATGTTTTGATATGGGTGGTGTGGTCGACACAGGGATGCCATCCAGAGGGACCTTGGCAAGTCTGAGAGATGGGCCTGTGCAAATCTTGAAAAGAACAGCAAGATCAAGGTCCTGCACCTGGGCCAGGGCCATCCCAAGCACAAGTAGAGGCTGAGCAGGGAATTGGGTGAGAGAAGCCCTGAGGAGAAGGATTTGATGCTGTCTGTTGACAAGAAGCTCAACATGACCTGGCAGAGAGTATTTGCAGCCCAGAAAGCCAAGTGTATCTGCATGGTCAGCAGGGCAAGGGGGAGAACACTGACCCTCTGCTCTGCCCTTGTGAGACCCCACCTCAAGTTCTGCATCCAGCTCTGGGGCCCCCAACATAAGAAGGATGTGACCTGCTGGAGCAAACCCAGCAGGACATGAAGATAATCAAAAGGCTGGAGCTCCTCTCCCATGAAGACAGGCTGGGCAAGCTGGGATTGCTCACCCTGGAGAAGAGAAGGCTCCACGGTGACCTTACAGCAGCCTACTAGTACCTAAGGGGAGGCTACAAGAGAGCTGGAGAGTGACTTTTTACAAGGTTGTGTAATGACAGGACAAGGGGACATGGCTTTAAACTGAAAAAGGGTAGAGTTAGATTAGATATCAGGAAGAAATTCTTCACTGTGAGGGTGGTGAGACACTGGGAGAGTTTGCCCAGAGCTGTGGATGCCTCATCCCTGGAAATGTTCAAGGCCAACTTAGATGGGGCTTTGAGCAACCTGGTCTGGTGGAAGGTGTCCCTGCCCATGGCACAGGTCTTGGAACTCGATAATCTTTAAGGTCCCTTTTGACCCAAACCATTCTGTGACTCTGATTATCTGAGTGTATAATTCAATGATTGTATGATACGGATTTACTGCATAACTCTTAAACATGATACTTAGAAGATTTTTTCCTTATTAGAAAGATTAAACATCTACTTAAGAAATTTCATTTTTTAAATGTCACCTTTACAGTTTACTAGGTTTCTTGCTGCGCCTAACACAAACAGCAGGTACTTAAAGTAATAACAAATAAGCTGCCAGCTGGGAGCACTCAGTAGCAGGGAAGACCTGCCCCAGGACAGCTTTTGCCAGTGCTGCCAGGAGGGGGCCAGTTCAGGGGTGGGCCACAGGCTCCTGTCCTCAGTACCACTGCTCCCACCTTGCTCTGAATCGACAAGCTGATGAGGAGAAACATCAGCATCTCTTTTGAAAAACAAATTTCTCAGTTCCAGCAGGATCAGCCTAATCCTCCCCAAAGATCCTTGGCTGCTCCTTCTCACTGGCAGGGTTTTGCTGAAGATGTGGTGAAATGAGATCCACCAACTGGTATCAATATGTGATGGATGTGGGCTACATAGTCACCTCAGCACTGGCCTCCATGGGATAAATAAACACATGACACTCTGCACAAAAACAATCTCTGACTGCTCTTCAATGAGACATCTGGAAAAACTAGCTGGAGGGAGGCGGGGATTGGCATTGCCACTGCCCGATTTCTGCTTTCATAATTCTGGTGTTAGCAGGTCAGAAAAAAACAAAACAGCAACTTCTCCAAAGAATGGTTTGGATGGGGGGGAAAAAACATGCAAATAAGTCTACCTGGAGACAGAGGAGAGGATCTCAGTGGCAGTGTGCAATTGGATGCTCACCAGTGTAGATGATAGCAAGCACTGGCTGTGCAGCTGACCTCCCTCCAACAGAGATGGTGAAACAATGGCACATCAGAGGATGGCTTGATATGAAAGCTGGGTTTGAGACACAAAGCCCTGTTCCAGATTTCCTCCAGGTCTTGGCTCTGTGGCCAGCTTCTCTGGAAATTAACCCCTTCAGAGGTAGATTGTGGAACCTGCAGATCTGGAAGCTGATACCTACAGAAGGAGCAGCCCTGGTACCAGGGTGTTAAAACCATGCAGCCTTATGGCCAAGCTAAGTCTCTCTTCATTGAATTTTTGGTAAAAATGCCTTTATCACTTTCTGAAACAGAAATCTACAATTTATCCAGCAAGCCCCAGGGAGAAGCCACATACCCTGTGCTGGCCATCACCTTGGCAAAAATTGATTTGTGCCTTCAGCAAGAACTGGCAGTGAAGAGGTTAAGAATTTATGAGCCTAAAAGACTCCTTTTTGAGGGGTAGGTTTGGGGCAACCTGAGTTAAGGAAGCAGCCTTAACAATATAAGAAAAGGAAGTGATGGTCGTTGGTTTGTTTGTTTATTGTTTTAGCAGTTTGTACTGTGTGTGTCTTATGCGCTATCTTCATTCCTCAGTCTCCCAGTCGGTTAATTATCCAGGGGAAGCAGCACTTCCTGCCAGCGACCTCCTGGGTTCCCTCCCATTGTTCCCTGGGCTGACACACAGCGCTGGAGACAGCAGAAAGGGCTGCTCATGCCTCAGCCAGTGAGAAACACTCCAGAGACTGCGGTTAGTTAATAAAACAGATGGGTTTATTGGCATCAGCAAATTTCAGTGCTAGTGATGCGTTTAATAGGGTTAATCTAAAGAAAATCCCAATAAAAATAAAACAAGGAGTTTGGAGGAAAGGAGATAAATATAGGAGAGACAAGAGGATGATCTGTATCTCTGGCATCTCCATCAACTCCGCTGTATCTTCACAGCCTTCAGGACTCAGCAACAGGGTTGCTCAACAATTCTTTCTCAGCTAGGACTTGCTAGAACAAGAAGAAATCCTTTGCTCTAAAATCCAGGCTCAGGTGGTCTAAATCTCTTCCAATCCCTGTGCCCAGTGTGTTCTTTAAGTTTGCTGACATAGGACATATAAACGTTCCTCAAAGGTCTCATGCTCTTCCTTCACTTGGTGCAGGGGCTTACATGGAAATGAGGATGATTCCTAGCCCCTAATACTGTAAACATATTGATCCTCAAAGCCTCAGCACCCTGCATGCCCCCAAGATTTCTTTTCTGTAATTCCGCAATAATCAGATGGCAGCGCGTTACAAAAGGAGTGTTTCTCTCAAATGCTGTACGGACACTTCAATATTTATTTCTTTTAAAAGAACATTCTGTACAATCCCTAAGTGGGCCCTGAAGTAATGCAAACAATAACAAACAGCAGCAGGCTTGAGCTGTAGAGCAGGAATACAGATGTGAATCTCAACTAAAGGAAAGCTTGAGGGTGCTTAAGCCAAGCATGGGTTCACCTTCTAGAAAATCTATGTTTGATAATTCCAATTTTTTGAAAGATACCACCCCACTGTGATTCACAAAGAATAAAAGGATTTTTGCTCATGACATCATTAAAGGTAAAGCAATCTCTTTCGAAGGTATGTACCGCCAGTTTTATTAAGCATATCTTAGGAGAAAGTAGGGTTTGCTCTATGTCACATAGGTTTGTTCATTTTCTCCGTGTATTTTTACTTTAGCAAGAGCACTGTCCTATATAACTCAATGTCCAAATGCATCTTAGAAATTGCACCACCCTGATGCTGGATCAATATCTACTTGCCTAAAGTCTTGCAGGAAAAACAAAACCCAGATCCTGGGGATTCTTTTCAGAGGGAGACGCCATTTCTATGGATGAGTCGACTTCTCCCCTTTGGGAGAGGATATGCCGGAGCAGTACTGTCATTGCTGGAAGTTCTTGTTCATGAGGAAATATTATTTGCACATGCCACATCCAAATGACAACAGCGGCAAAGAGGACTGGCAAATGATCCTGCTTTAAATAGCTGCTTTTCCAATGCAGGGAGGAGCATTTTCGTGGCTATTTCCGTAACAAGATGTTCTACTCACTCCTGACCCAGCGGCACAGCATTTTGATCTTGCTTTGCCTTGCCTTGCCTTCCCTGCCCATCTTCTGTCAACAAACAAGTAGGAAAAGAATTTTACCCTGTCAAGAATTTTAGGCTTTTCAAACAGCTTGCACACTTGACCCTGCTCAGGTTCAAGACAGAGCTGAGCTGTTGCCCAGATGTAAGGTCATTTGTGATTTTTTACAGATGTTTTGAATCAAATCATAGTGCTTAAAAGGGGAAAAAAAAATCTCCAAACCGGTCAGAGCCATGTTAAATAATTTAGAGAGTGGTTAGACAAATCCTGCGAAGGAGCTCTAAGACTGGATCTTTTGGCTCCCTTATGGGGATACATTTAAATTAAACAGCTGGTAAATAACAAGCCAAAGACCATCATGCCATTGAATAACAAAAGTAGTTAAAGAACTGGATTGATGAGTGGATATTGAGGGCCTACCATCATTTCGCTCTTCTGTCTTTTGGTAATGAGAAAGAAAAGGCAAAAGTGTAACAAATGAGCAGGGTCCTGGCATTGTTCATCTCCTCTTTCCTGATGAAGGTGAAGAAACAGGAGGAAGGCAGAAATTATTCATTTCCCCCTCCCCCAGGAGAAAGGGGAAGTAAAATAGTCACAAAGACAGGATAAAAGTATCTACCTTGGGGAATGCAAAGCTAGCCTGTCAGAATAAAACCTGCAACAGCGGAGAGCAGAGGAATTCCTTCTCCTTCCAATTATTTTCTTTTGTTTCTGTTTGTTTGCATTACTCAGTATTTTAAATAATTGCAAAAAAGCTCTGACACCAACTCTCTGAAATATATTATGGCCACAGAACAACCTAAAGAGCTGTTTCTCCTGCAAAGCTCTTGTGGGTCAGAAATTAATGTACTGCCAGTTTTCAAATATTCCATAGTCCAGACTGGAGGGAGAAGTAGCTATTCATTTTTGAAAGGATGAAGGAAAGGAGTGCACTAATTTATGCAGAGTGAATTAAAAGCTGAAAGCACCCTGGATTTAATGGATGGCAAAGCTAATTGACAACCACTCTGGATTCAATATTACATAGCTTGACAAAATCCCTAATATTATTGTTTAAATTTAAGGGCTGCATATCATAGCCTGCACGCTTCTAATGACGCACAGGCAGAGAGCTGGCAGAGCAATGCATTCCCCACCCTCCTTCAGAGAGCACAGGAGACAGTCCACTTCTCGAGGAACACGTGTCAACCATGCACTGTAAAACAGTTCTGCTAAAATCACCAGGAACTGTGCATGATTAAGAACACTGGATCAGCCTCCACATATGAGAAGTTTCCTGCTGCTGCTGCAAAGGCAAAGAGTAGGTGATGCTCAATAGCCAGGAAAAGCTCTCTCTTCATAACTGCATAAAAGCTACTGAACGATGGCTGAATGCAAGGTCTCATGCTTGGGACACCAGCTGCTTCCTGGTGACTGCAGCTAATTTTGGCAGTGGGGCAGAAGTGCAGTGCCGATACAATTTGAAGCAGGATACAGATTATAAACATTGTTTCCCAGAGATCTTGCTGTGCGCTGCTCAAATTTGTTTTCAAAGGCAGCTCAAATTAACCCTCCACCTCCCCCGAGGTTAGATCCAGCGATGTTTAAGACAACAAACAGCCCTTGGAGTGGAGGACAGTCTCCTTCTCTCCCTTCCTCCAAGACTGTTTCCTTAACAATACAACTGCACCGGGGTTTTTCCCAAGCCAAAGTGCAATAACTATGCTTTTATAATGCCCACTGGCAGTGTACATGTGCCGCCCAGGACAGCGCCAGGTTAATTAAGAAATTCTCCTGTAGTGCCTGTTGCACCAGGTAAGCAGCCAGCAAATAAAGGAGAGTGATGACCATTCAACCCTGTCAGCTCGTGTGCTCCCGACTTTGATTGCTTGTGATTGCTTTGGGGCGAGGAAGGGAACATACCAGAGCTCTGCCAAGGGCAGCTCTAAGTTACTTGCAGACAGAAAGCTGCACTTTTTCTCCTTCAGTAACAGCTAGTGACACAAGCGACAGTGGAAGCAGCCACGCCTTGTCTCCCTCAGTGCTGTCCCAGCTGAGCTCCTTTGTGGGGTCTCCAGCAAAGGGTGAACTTGCAGCCCAGCCTGCTCCACACTCGGCCATAAGAAACCAGGTCTGCATTCAGATCATCTTCCTGACAAGATCAGTCTCAAGACTAGAGGATTCAAGCCACAGACTTGGAAGAACCAGAGAAGCCAGAAAACCTCAGCATCATTTAGTGTTTCATTAGCGGCTGTCCTCTTGGCAGCACTTCGCTTTAGAAAATTACACTCGGGTTACAGACAGCAAAACTGAGGCATACTTTTTAAAAAGGACTCATCAAACATCAATCACAACCAAAAATAAAACCACTGCAAGCAGGCTGCTGCTCTGGGTGTGAAGCACAATTTACCAGCAGGGTGAAGTTCCCGCAGCCAGCCATCAGACCATGGAATGTGATGACGATGGCACAGGGCACTGGTGCACAGGGATAGTCCGTGGGAAGGCTTCTGCCTGCACAACCTCCCTCCTCTGCCCAGATGAGCCATGTGGCCTGTGTGAGCACTGAAACAATTGTTTTTACAGTGCCAGAGTTAGTTATATCTGAAAGGCTGCCCACGAGCACGGTGAGCAGTGTCATTAGGCTGCTGGCTGGGCACTGGAAGATGGATGTGTTGTTCACTTTCATGCAGGCAGTTAACAGCACAGCTATTTGGTTACATGAATTTACAAGCTTAGCTGCCGAACAGAGGAGACCACAGGTTAACAGCAAGGGGTGAAGGTGCTTGTAAAGGTGCAAGCTGAGCCCTGAACCAAGGTGATTACAGCTCACTGGGAGCTCTTGAAACCCATTAGTGCCAGAGCAAGGAGCTGTCAAGATCCACAGATGAGAAGCCAAGTTTGCAAGCTCAGGGTTGACCAGCCACATACAGGGAGGGGAATTTGCTTTGCTCTCACATTGTATCTTCCTCTTCTCTCTCCCTCACCACACAGCCACCTGCACACCAACCCCAAGCCTCCCCTGGCAAGAACATGGGACTCCCAGACCATCCTGCCCTTGAAAGCCACGCTTCTACATCCACACCTGCACCTCCCCAGATCTGTGGGCAACATCTCCACGCTTGTCTGCTCCTCTCAAGAGCCGCCAGAAGGTACTCCTGATCCCTGACCTGGATTACGCCCTTAGGCATGCAGATCTGCTGTACACTTTGGAAAGCAAAAGAAAATAGTTTTCACTAATAGACATCTTATTTCCCCATGCTGTTCTCTCCCCCAAAATAAATAAAGGTACTTCAAGGAGTCAGACAAGTCATCACACTTTAATTTCTCCCTTTGGCAAGCCTAGCCACTAATTCAGTCTTGTTATAGTTTTCCCAGTAGGGACAAAATATATACTGAGCTTTGAAAACCCATTGTGTAGCAGCAATTGTTGCTGTAAGCCAGTGGCTCTTTTGCTTTGTTCAGCACCGTGTGCTTGTGTCTCCTGTGAGATATTGTTTTGTTAAGGCCTGCTATTGATTAAAAGGGAGAGGAATTGAATTCCAAGTGGGAGCAGCTGAAACATTCTAAAATACTGCATAAAAAATGTGAACATTCAAAATAATCTTAAAGACAGGTAGCTTTCCTAAACCAGATTCACTTTTCCCTCAATCCTTGCTTACCACAGCATCTCACCTCAGGGCTGACTTACAGTTCAGGCCCAGGGTAAGGCCCACATCCTCACCCATGTCTTTGGGGCTGATGGATGCTGCAGAGCAATCTGGGGGCTGCTCCAAGGGTGACATCGAGCTCCAGAGCACTCTACAGGGAGCAGCCCTGGGCATTTGTCCTCTGTCCTAATGCAGCACCACAGCTCCCAGTGAGGATACAGTAATAAGTAAATAGGCATAAAGGTACCCCAGGCTCCTTTAGCTTCATCTTCTACCTGATACAAAGAAATGGATTATTCCCTGGTTGAGCATCAAATAGTCTATCTTTATCTACAACACAGGATTTAATGCTCTGTAACTACACCAGAGTAACAGAATAGGGTATGCTCTTATATAGCAGAGCAGGGACTGAGCTCACCTGGCTACAGCTTCTCTGTAAGCAGTAGACAGGAAGGGCAGAAGTCCCGTGGGTCCCCAGGCAGCAACAGCAGCACCAAGTCAGACCTGCTTTTCCACATCACCATCGCACAGCATGGAACACTACCCATGCCCAAGCCCTGGGCAACTGCCCCTACATTTCTTGGCCCCTCTCTGTGGCTCCAGATGAACTCTGAGCTGCACCACTGGCAGGCTCATGGCAGTTTCACAGTCTCATGCTCCACAAACTTACCTGTGTACTGTTTTGGTCCTGTTGTGCTGAAATGTGGAGGAATGAGGAGACTCCACGACACCGCTTTTCCCTCTATCTGGGCAAAACTGCATTTCATTGACCTTTGAAGTACTTTGAGAGGAGGGCAGAACTGAAGAGAGGTGGACTAGATTTCTAAATCTTCTTCAACCAGTTTCAGCATTTGCACTAGAAAAATAATTGCAGAGTTGCAACATCCTTTGTGTGACCTGCTAGGAGTAGTGGATATACCAGCTGGGAAAACCTGGTGTCACTTAAAAAGAGGGCCATACATGACAGTACTTGTAGAAATTAACCATAGAGATTTTGATAGGGAATGGCATAATTCCTTTAGCATCTTCTAGCCATCCCAAAATAAATAGGAAATAATACAGAAGAATGGAACCCATATCTGTTTTGTTGTAGGTTTTAATAGAAATCAGAGGTTTTTATAAGATCTGACATGCCACATGTTGCTGTCAGTCTTCAAACACCTAAAGTCTACTTGTGCCACTGTGCTGAAGGCAGCTTATCCAGACACACAGTGGAAGGGGCAGACAGGAGAAACCAGGTCCCTCCTCCCTCTTTCTGATGGTGAATGGCCACAAACAAATGCAACTGAAAAGCACAAGGGACCACAGCTTGCCTCTCCACCACTGATTCTCATCCACTTCACCTTAGAGACAGTTAGCTTTTTTCTTCAAGAGTTTCAGCTCATTTTGCAGATTACTATGTCAACATTTAAGTATGAATGATAATGGTAGCACATCTGTAAGAACTTATCTTGGACTCAAGAGTTCTTAATAGCCACTAAATGCAGTACTAAAATCCTTATTAGGGGAATATGGAGCTAAAATACTGCCCTAAAGCAGGTGGTCTGGAGAATGTGCTTCCAGAGGTAAGATTCTGGCAGTGCTCTCTTCATGAGCAGCACCTTCCCAAGATAGCCATGCTCACCTGTGCAGCTCTTCCAGAACAGCCACTTCTGAAAGACATGAACTCTGTGTGCTGAATAGCACTATTGTACTCACAGTGTTGTATTTCAGCATCAAATACAAATGTGCTTGGCAAAAATAGAGTAATGGTTACAAAACACAGGCACACTTTTCAAAATGTTGCTATCAGAGAGATTTCTGGAAAAGGGAGCTGTGCTTGACAGGGAGGGTCCCGTGTTTCAGCTGAAGGAGCACTGGCAGTGATGCACCCCACTGTGATATGTGACAGTGTTTGTGGAAATAAGGGTACAGGGTGGATCAAGGGCATATGAAGATTACAACAGCCTCCACCCATGTATACATCTCTGGCCCCAGCCCAGGCTGCTGCATAACCCCGTGCTGGACAGTGATCAAAGGGTTCAGCATGAGCTGAGAAAGTCACACGGGGGGAGGGGGAGCAGTGATCCCCAGCCTCCAGCCCACACTTTGTTCAGTTTGCTCACAAGTTTTCCAGCTATGTTTGAACTCACTCTCACACTCACCAGCACTCAGCCACTGCTGATGGTTTCAGGGGGATGAGCAATCAATCTTGGCTTCACATTAACTTCATCCAAATTACATTTGAATCCTTTCTAAAAAAAGAGTTTTAAAACTTTTTGTTCAAGAGAGGATGTAGACAGGAGAGAAAAAAAAAACCACAAACCTGAAAACATAAAGGAAGAATTAGGTTTAGAAGACCCCTTTGGAGTTATTTCAATTAGTCTGGGTGCCAGAGACCTCTGGAGAAAGGCTCCTCTTAGAGCTACTGAAGTAGAACAGAGCATTTCAGGGTCTCACTTTCCCATTGAAATAGCAGCAGCATAGCAAAAGCCTCTTCCTCTGGATTCATTCATCTTCTCAAATGCACGGGGCTGCACTCGGTGCTGTGTAGCTCTCAGCAGCAGCTTACCTCTGACAGGTTTTACAGAAGCATGTGCCCATGCCCTGGCAGGGGGCATGCAAGCAGGCATAGCAGTGCTTTGAACCCTCAGACATGGTGGTTTGAGAAGCGGAAACAAACATTTAATCCTGGCACTAGTGAAATCCAGGGGCCTGCTGGTCCTTCCTCACCCTGCTGGTTGTTGATGCTAGGGTGGTCAATGCTTTGAAGCACAGAGTATGAAACAGCCCTTGAGCTGGGGAATTGATCCATTAGTACTAGGCAGAGCTTTGGTAAGGTGCTTTCTTGATGAAGCAAGTCTTCTTCAAGTTTGCTTTCAGTATTTCCAAATATTAGGCAAAGCCCCCCAACCACAAAACTAAAAGGCTACAACAGGGAAAATCCTTGCCTAAAGGTCTCACACTGGCAGGACTAAGTGAATCTGATGTAGGCTACCAGTCAACTGCAAATTTCCAGGTCTTCTTCAAACTCCATATCATGAATATCCCTCAAAATCATCAGGCAAAGACACAGAGAAGCTCATTGACTGGTTTTCTTGAGAAGGCTCCTGCTATTCCTGCCCCAGGTAGTTCAGCTGCTTTAGTGAGAATCCAGGTGTCTGAGTGTATTGGTCTAAGCATGTGCAGCACTGTTTATTCACAGGAGCAACATGAAGCACAGCAGTAGGAAGAACAAGACTGGCTGAGCTGCACAGAGACTCACAGGGGAGCTTTGTGCAGATAATGTGCCTCATCCTGTCTATTTTCACTGCAAGCTAACAGGCCAGATTTCTCAAGCAGAAGCCCCTAACTGACAAGAGTATGTCCTGAAAGTTGGAAAGAGATTGATGGCTGACACTGAATAAAAATGTATTCACTTTTTGTCTGAACCCAGTATCAGTGCGTATGTAGCAGAAGTGAATATTTGTTGGAAAAACAGCCTAAATTATTCATGAAGGTTTTAGTCTTGAATCCTTTAATTCCTTCATGTCAATTGTACAAAAGAAAACACCTATCTTCCCTACTTATAGATTTTGTAAAGCAAAACTGGCTGGCAAAGCTTGACAGTTGAAAGAAAACAAAAAAATATTAATTGTTAAACATCAGCTACTGTACCTCCCCTGCTGAAATTAACATACCTGCTGCTTGAAACAAAAGCTGACAGAGTTCTTTGGGAAGCAGTGGGCAGGTTTGTTTGCAGTTTAGTTGCAATCATCCATTCCAGCATTCCAGTATTTGCATCTTCCTCCAAATACTCAGTGCAGCTACACACAGGACTCAAGGATAGCTGGGCTATACTCTGGGTACAGGTACCTGGCAATTCCCATCAATGCACGTTTGTTTTCCAGCTATTCCTCCCAGAAGAGGAAATCTGAGATAAATATTTGTTGTCACTTGAAAAAGGAAAGGAGACCTAAATTCTACAAACTGCTGTTCAGATGCCAAGTTCAATATCAGAGCACTTTATAATTACTAGTCAAGTGCAGGTCCTGCAGCCCATGACTTTTCAGCAGAAGCTCACAGATATCACTAAATTTTAGAACAAGCTTTCTTGTAGACAGGAAAATTAACAGAGGGGTTGCTGGAGTCATCCTTCATCTTCTCAAAGCATAAGGTAGATGCTTTCAGCTGGACAATATCTCTCTACACAGAGCAGAGAAATCCCACTTTGGATTTTGGAAGAAAAACCTTCTACTTGAAAACCTCTGTCCTGTCTTACTTGGGATCAGCGGGCTACAGGAGGAAACTAAGTCCTTTGTCAAGGGCAATGCCCAAATCCTTCAACCAGGGCTGCATCATACCACCAATTTTCATACATTAGTTCTCATTCTTCTCTATGGAAAATCCTCTCTTGGTCTCAAAGGGCAGCTGGCTGCCCAAGTACAGGAGGGCCACCAAAATGCACTGTATGCAAAGCTGCCCAGTACGCAGAAGAAACAAAGGGAAGAGGGAAAAATTTCTTCACTGACAAGCATCTTACACCTTACTTGTAACAACAGGGAGTAAACACTATTCAGGCAGAAAGATATTTTTCAAGCTGACAAAAGGGCTTCCAAGCATAGTACCTAGCAGAGCCTGGTCCAAGCACGCAGCGAGCGCTCGTGAGGCTCTTTTCACTTACAGGAGAATAGATGGGGCCAGACAGTCTGGCAGCCTCACAAAGGCACAATGAGCAGGAGCCCTCTTTCCCTGTGTGCATATAAACACAAGCACTCTACAATCTTTCACAGCAACACGCCAAAGCAAACACCAAATTGACTGTAGTATTTCAGAGAGATGGCCAAAGCTCACAGATATTTTCCATGTGATCCCCTGGAACAATCCAGTGCTTTCATTAGCACAAATGTGAAAATATGTGCAGTGGAGAAAAGAGAGATTAGTTTTAGAAAGTTTGAGAAATGAATATAACAGGACCGGGTCTTAGCTTGGCCAGGAATTATTCTGATCCCTGTGAAAGCAATGCCAAGGTTGAGTGCTGGGGTGCAGGATCAGTCCCACCCCAAGCAAAGCACCACACTTTGTTTCCAGGTGAGGTTAAATGCCAGTCAGAATGCCTAAAAATCCTGTCCTCCTTGGCACAAACTGATTTTCTTGAAGGCAGGTGATGCACTCACATCCTTCTGCTCAGACACATTCTCTGGTCATAAAATAGCAGTGAGGCTGAGGCAATCAGATGGAGGATGGCAGCTGGGACAGGCAGTCTTAGTGCACGTAATGTAAACAGCAGCAGGACCTGAAAAGCTGCGAGGCTCATCCTGAACAGCTCTGGAGACACTGATATCCTGTAGGCCTACAATGAATCTCAGCACCCTGTAGCAATGTGGGATGGGGCCAATTAACAGATGGCTAGATTGCAACCCAAAAAATGGCACAGCAGTAAATGTAGTATTGTGCAGCAGTGTTTAGTTGTGATTCATCATCTTTGCAGTCTGTTTTTGCCACAGACTTGGCTTGAAATCCAGTTTCACAAATGGTCATCTTCAGCTGGCAATCCATGGAGCCATGGGATTGGGAGATATTTCCAGGGGGTTCTTAAAAACCGACTGTAAAGCCACAGTCTGAAAAATGCCTCTTTGAAACCCAGTACCAGGAGAAGCATTCCCTTAAGGCTGTTCCTACTGTTGCCCTGTGCTTCAGTGGCACAAAGATGAATTTTCATGGATCTGTGGGGGGAAATCAATTTTAATACTGGTTAAAACAAATGAACAAAAAAGGATTACTTTTAACCTGAGCTGGTTCCCCTGATGATTTCCCATGTAGCTGTACCAGACCTTTGCTGGCACCACTAGATTAACACAGGAGTGCAAAGGAAATGCTCCTCAAATTGCATCCTAAGGAAAGGAAGGCTACTGCCAGTAGACTGCTATGGCCCACTTTCCACTCTGACAGCTAGGTCTGTAGTTTCAGATGTCCAACCCATTCAGCACACTGGAATTAGCCCTAGCCAAGCTAAGTCAAGGACCTGAGATGCTCTTAGGCTTACCTGTAGCTCCTTCTTCCCCCAGCTGAACAGCCCCAGGACCCACCACCTCCTCTCACAGACAAATCCAAAAAATCCATCCAGGGAGGACCTCAAGATTTCCCAATTAAAATTTTATTTACTGGCCTAAACTCTCACTTAAAAGCCTACATTCACAAGACTCTCATACCACTATAAAGTGAAACTCAGGAGAAGTTTCCCAGAAGACTTGTGACTCTCATGTGAAACCACCATAAAGAAGATTTAACAGTTGTTGCAATAAAAATCTTATGCAACAAAGATAACTCCATCAGGCTCAGCCTCCAGCACACTAGGACCATGCATAAGGTTTCACATGAAGGTCATGAGAGGCTTCAAACGTTTCAAAGTTTCAAAAGAGATGTCATAATAGAGAAACAAAAGAAGGGACATCTTGTGTCTGCCGGCTAACCCAAGGGGGTCTGACTCGTTTGTAGAGGGTGCATTCAGCAAAAACAAAAGCTCCAACAGCATACCCTTGGAGGTCCCTTCAGACAGCATGAACTTCCTGGTTTTGAGAGACATTTCGACTGTTTCTGCTGAAGACTAAGGACAGCACTGAGAGGACTGACACAAGACACCCTCCACAAATTTAGCCTTTGTAAATGCTATGCTCTCTAGGCTAAAGTAGTATAATTTCTTTGTTGCAATTACAGCAAGGACAAAGTTTAATCAACTTACCTATTAATTTGGCAATTTATTTATTAATCTTTGTTTAATAAACTTATCATTACATTATTTTAATATTATATTTTCTACAGGGGAAAGTCCTACTCTGTTCACGTACTATCCATTTTTACATTTTAAACGCAACATAAAATGAATTTTAAACCTAAGATTATTTCATGCAGTACCTTAGTTTTCAGAAATCCTATGTCTGTGTCTTCAATATTGTATGACATATGTTTTATGTAACAAGCACAGAACACTGAACACCTGAAAAACTAAGAAATAATAAACTTAGAAAAGCCCACATCTTAAAGTAATATATTAAGTTCTTTTGAAAAGCATGCAGCAAAATGAGAAGTGCAGCAGATGCATATGTAAAAGGGATGGTCAGAGGAATGGGTCACCTTCTGAAAAAGTGAGCCTAAATAAGGCTTGGAATAGAAAGAGACAACAGAACAGAACAAGGCAGACAGCTCTGTGTTTATGAAATAGAAAAAGTTACCAGATAACTATTATCCATTGCTTTTCTTAACGCAAGAGTAAGAAGGCACTAAAGAAAACATCAGGCTGAAAGTTGATAAACAAGAACAAAAAGGTACCATTTTACAAAACCACGTGAGAGCACTGTGTGATGCACCACCATGGGATGGTGTGAAGCCAAGGCTGTCCAAAGGAAGGTTCAAGAAGTGATTAAAAAAAAAGTAATAAAAGAAAGGTGCCTTCAGGACTTTTGGACAGGCACAAACGTATCCCGTAGCCCAGAACATCCCAAGCTAAGCAGGATGCAAGGATCAGAGCTGGTTACAACGCAGCCAGCATTACTGTACACTGGCCTTCTTTCTTGGTTTTCTTCTCCAAGCATTTGCTGTCAGCCACAGATAGACACAGGTAAGAGAAGGCTCTGGGGAGCTGAAAGGCCCTGTTCTTGTATTTTCCTTTCAAGATTAGTCTGCTTGAGTGGCATGCTCTGTCACTTAGCCAAGCTTCAGAGGTGACAGCATGAGGCAGGCTGAGAAGAAGCACCACAACCCTTCTAAACACTTCTAAGAAAAATGATGCTTCTTTCTTTATTATGATATATCTTGTCATATAATAGCAATAATCACAATTGCTTTGTAATATACTTGGAGCAGCTTTGGAGATTGATTAAATGCTTCAGCTTCCCTTCAGCTTTAATCAACCTGAGCAGCTGTTTTTCACTCAGAATACTTTAGATCAATAGAGCTTATACCTTTAAAATGGTATGGTCCACACCAGCTCCCTTAAAGCTGCAACAGTAATTACAATAAAATTGTACTCTGTAGAGTTAAAAGTAGGTGTTATAAAATTGATAAAATCACCACAGCCACTAGCTCAAGACACCTTTGAAAGGTGGCCTTTCCTAATTTCAAATTTGTCCCAAGTTCTTTGATAAAGGAGGGACTGGAAAGGTTGCAAGAAAAATTCTGCTCAGACCGTGCCACCAGCTTGAACAGCAGAGCCAGGAGACAGAGCAGGACACCAGCCCCATCAGCAACAGACCTGTTCTCCAGGTGTCCAGCAGCAGAGGAAAGATCAAGGCTAAGTCCTAGCACAAATGAGAATACCTCAACTTAGATGGCAATACAGGAACCAAAACCATCAGTTTTAAAGATTCTATGAAATACACCTATGTCTTGTGATTGTGTCAGCAAGCAGTTTCTGAGGCATTATACCAATAAAGCTTTAACAATATTTTGGTTACATAAAAATTAGCAAAATCATAGCAAAGAGTGTGAAAACTTCTACTGACTTTCATGGGGTCAGGACCTCACTCTCTGTTAATCATGGCGCATTAAGTGAATGAAAATTGAACTGCAGGCATAAAATCATCAAATCCAGATGAAACACACTGGAAAAGTTCATTTCATCATACTGCCAGACAAGACAAGACAAACTCTTGGCTGGTGCCTTGAAAAGACAAATATTTGGATAGGAAAAGAAAAAAGCAGTTCAAGTCACTGTTTCTAAAATGATATGTTATGGAAAATCATTGCATCACTTTTACTAGCAGTTCACAGCTACTCATTAATTTTGCAAAATTGCAGTAGCTGCTGCTTTCTGAGATCTGCTGGGGCAGCAAGGCATCTTGCCTTCTCATAGGGGAACAAAAAGCAACGCCCAAGAGAACTGCCATGTGAAAAATAGTGCTTACATGGAAGGTGACAAGATTTGGTTCATTCTATACACATTTAAGACCTGTGTTTAAAAGAGACAACACTGGGACTGTTTTTTTCCACCTGCACATCCACAGCAATACAGGTCCTTCTCCACAGCAGGGAAGACACTGTAAAGCAGTATTAATGTCATGTTGTGTCAATAAATACATAGCATATGAGGACTCAGGACCCTTTTAGATGGTTTAGCCCTCTAACTCTCATCTAATCCCAGCACTAGGCAGAGGAATGAGAAAATTGTCAGGCAAAATATGCCACGTACTACATTTGCTTTGTTAGACACTGAGGCATATTAAGTTAATGATCATTAAAATCCAATTAAGAACATGGTAAAAAACACTCTGGGTGTTTAGAAGGGCCCCAGCCTTCCAGTCAATCAGGCAAGGGAAGACGAAAGCAGATAAAACACAATAAACACAGCCTGTCATTACTGTTGCCATTCAGAACAGGAGGAATGCTGGATAATCTAGAGCTTTTCCACTTTATTATATTTTGCTGTTTTTCTCAGCTGCATCTGGAATTTCAGCTGTTAAAAAAAAGGAGGGAGATGAGGGAAGATCGGCTCTTTAAGTTACTTTATAAACCCAGCAAACGTTTCACACGTTTCAATTTCTGCCACTCTGTGTTCCTTTTCACACTGCTAGCCACTTAAAAGCCTCTTGCAGGGGAGAAGCTACCAGAGAAAATAGTTTTGGATGCTCCTTGTTTATTATATGCAGATTAAGCAGTTCTTGTTAACTCAGTCTTCATTCTTCCTTCCTAGGTAGCAGTGCTGTGATATTATTTGCAAGCAGCCAAGGTAATTACCATCCAGCAGGGTCCAATTGTTTTCAATTAAAAGCTTGACTGAAGTCTTTAGTTTTTAATACCATTGTGACCATCTGCTTTCACTGAAGTTCATCAGCAAAGGCACAGGCCTCATTCTAATGCTGCTTAATTATATGGAGGAACTTTTTTTTGGTCAGAGGTTCATTTTTTCCTGCTAAAGAAATGGGCAGCAATAGCGCTGCCTGGCTTTTCTAATAGCTTGTAGCAAGATGAAGCATCCAGGAAGATCATTACCTTCCTGGGAGATCCAGCTGTTATTGCACTGACAAAAAGATCCAGGGGACCAACAGGAGAAAGCAGTTAACCTCAGCTGCCCTCCTCCCCATTCAGTCACTTGCTTCCTTTTTCTACCAGCAAATCTGAAAAGGCCACAAGGAAGAGGATTTAATCTAAAACAGAGAGTACGATCCTCCCCTGCTGATTAGATTTTCAGACTTGATTCCAGGCCAGGAGCACAGGCAGGCTCTCCTGCCTGGGCACACATCCCCTCCTCCTTGCACATGCAGCGAATCTTTTGCAGTCCTGTATCATCTCAGATCTGAGGATCTTCAAATCCCTTACGGGCATTCATTAAGCCCCGTGCAATCCCCAGGAGAGGTAAGTAAATATAATTTTCCAGATGGGGAAATTAGGGCGGCAAGAGGTTAAGTGACTAGCCTGAGGCCGAACAACAAATAAGTGGCAGAATCAGCATGAGGATCTGCCAAATCCCAGGTTTAATGAAAGTCTCTCGAGTACTCAGCTCCAGAAAAGGAAAAGCAACACCCCAGTCCTCAAATCCTCAGGACACTTAACTCATTTACTGCAGCTCTGCTTTATATGTGCCAGTGCTAATAAGCGTGACTCTTAACATTTCCAACTGCACTGTGCACAGAAAGGCATTTTGTAGATTTAATGCAGGAACTGCTGTCTCAAGGCAGGGAAGCACGCTTGATGTTGTTCCATATCATTGGCCCAGGCAGGCACACAGCTTCCTTACGGGTGCCTGCTGCCATTTCTGTCACACATGGCTATTTCCAAGGATTGGCCCCCTGAGAGGCAGGTACTTTGCCAAGTACCAGTTAAAGAGGAAAATAAGTGGTACAACACTGTCAAAGCTGAGGAGATGCGCTGTCTTGCTCTAGTGGCAGTTCAAAACCCTGAAATAAGAAGCCAGAGGGTTCTCCATCCTCTAGGCTGGCCACATAAGTAAATCTATCACTCCACTAAATCACGGAACTGTTCAACCAAGACTTCAATCTCTGCTCCTCACTAACCTTTGGGGAGACAGGAGGTTGGGTTTCACCCGTGTCCCAGGGGTGCCTCTCTCCTTGGCACATGTCTCCACTCTCAGCATTAATCCCAAGTAGCATTCCCTCCCAAAGGCCAGCAGTCCTGCCATGGGACATCAGCAGAAGCACTATATCTATATCAAGGCTGTTAGACAGCCAAGCCCAGGTCTTTTATGCTGTACTGAGACTTCTGCAGCTCCTCTGCAGCAAAGGCATTGAAAAAACTGGAATCTGACGTTTGGGAGATAATTACTTTAGAAAATGGTGTAAATGACTTCAGTATTTTGAAAGGCTTGAGGTGTTGCTGCTCAACTACCTTCAGCTATTTGCAAATGTAATGCAATTTGTTTCCATACAGATTCCTTTTAAAGCTATGTGTAGTATGTGTCCTAAATACATAATTACACACCAGAGTATAATGGCTCATTCGGCTTTATTTTGTAACCAATATGCATTTTAAAAGCAAATTCTGAAGGAACATGCAGCAACAAACATGCAGCACACATTCTGGTTTCTTACACTTCCACTCCTAAGATGCTCCCAAAGGCCTATTCCCGTCAGAGACGCTGACGTGAAAAAGTGAGAAGAAGCAAACCCTTTCTTTAAGAATTACCTTGACAGAAACATAATGACCCTATTAAGAAAATAGTCCAGTAAAAACATTTTTGGCATGGGTGTCCTGTGAATTGGATGGCCTAGGAAATTAGTAATAAGGTTTTGCACTTTTCTTTCTGTGTTTGAAACTAATCTGTACTCATAGCAATTTGGCATAGCTATTCCAAAGAGTTTTTCAGTGACTCGTGTAAAATCATTTGGCAGTGTCCATTTGGGCAGCTCTTACAGACCTATCTATCCACTGCACATATTACAGAGAAATTTCGATTCTTTTCCAATATACTCCTTATAAGCCCCCCAAAAGATGGTTTCTGGTGAAAAGTCCTTCACTGACATGAGCAATAATGCATCAATCAGCACATGCAAGCAAAAGGTTTAAATGGTAGTCAGACTGATGGGAGTAACCTGGGATTCATCTTTAAGTGTACTTCAGACAGCCACTCTCACTTAAGTTATTAATAGTTAGAATAAGCTGCCTTATTCACTAATTCCAGCCAAAAGTACTTGGACATTTTTCCTTCTTTTGTAATTCCCTGAGTTGCCCTAAGACAAGCATCTGCCTTTTGAAAGAAGTGCATGACCAGCAATGCTTTTCCTCACATGTCCCCAGCAAGTGCCCAGCAGCATGAAGAGCTCTAGGTCCATCTTAATTGGAAAAAATTTGAAATTGAGATGCTGGAATCAGGTACCATCTGCATCAAGGACCAGGTGCTTCCAAAGGACAGCTAAGATCCACATCAGATACCTCTTTCTTTCTCCATCAACTACAGAAGCAATTTAACATAAAAAGGCTCCCAATTCTGGCAGCTGAGTTAATTGCTCAAAGAAAAAATAAATTCTGCCTGCTTGAAACTACCCGTTAAATATATTTAAGCAGAGGAGCTACTGGATGTAAGAAGTTCCCTGTATTAAAGATGAAAGGGAGAAAAAGACCTTTCTTTCTGCCTTCTAGTCATTGAGCATGTAGGTCAGTGAGGCAAAGACTTGAGATATCATGAGTCTGGAGCCCAGTGAGCAGACAAGGCCTGCACACAAACATCCATGAAGTATAACTATAGTTATACTCAGTATAACTCAGTTTATTTCTGGAAGTGCAAAAAAAAGTCTGACATTGAAAGGACAACAGTTTTTCAATGAAAAGCAATAATCTCTATCAAGTGAGAGAATCCCATTTTTCCTACAAGTTTCAATTTGTTTTAATAAAAAAAAATCCATTTTTCTTTCTCCAAATATAATTTTTCTTTCTCCTTGCTATTTTTATTAATTCAATTAAAATACCAGAGAATTTAAAAATAAAACTATATGGAAAATTACTTACAGCACTGGGATTTTCCCAGGTGATCTGCAGCACCTCTCTGCTGGAGCTCCAGAGCATGGAAGGCTTCATTCATTTGCCTTCTTTTAAGTCACACATTCACTGGGTCCAGATGGGATCTGAAATTTCACTGTACGCATTCAAGGTCAAAGGGCTGCAATATAAGCATTCAGATTTTACCACACTTTTTCAGACCTGAGGAAAAATGGGATTTCCAAATGCATCCATATTACAACAACTCCATTATATCTCACAGTCTGTTCTTTTTAGATCTAAAAACATTGCAATTGAAGTCCGAGGCAGCTGAGCCTAATGAGATGAATCAGTGGAAAGGACCCTTTGGCCCCAAGACACCAGAGGTGTGCCACACCAGCCAGTCAGCTGAGGGAAGGCTGGCTGCTCATCCAGGTCTTCTGGAGTGATCTCTCTATTTTTGTTTCTTGAATTCTTGTAACTCTTCCCCTCCAAGTCAGCTCCCTACAAACTTTTTTAGAAACAGTGTGGCAAAACGCTTCAGATTCAGCTGCTGGTAAGGAGAAAGAAAGCCAGTCTTTCACGCTTTGTATATTTTTTTTCCTCTGCACAAAAGGAAAAGCTCCCTCATTTTTTTTTCTTCTGTACTTATCCCTTCTTAAAGCACCCAGACAGCTTAAAGACATAGATGTAGAGTCTGAATACCCAGAATCTATGTGAAAAACAATATTATCAGAGAATCAATCTGAAAACCTGTATTTCAGTGAGCATTGTGCCATTTCCTGAATAACAACTTCAGATCTCAGGTACTGTCTTATAATTACGAAAAATATAACTTGGTATAGAATGCACTGTGTCAGCTTTGATTATGCCAGCAGAGAGAGACATGGGATACAGAGAGAGAATAAAGGAAGAATGATGGCTGTCTACTGGCTTATCAATTTACATCTCTCTACAGTAGATCTAAGTTCTTTGTGCTGTCAGTCATGCACTCCTACGGCAGTGATTGCTGGAATATGAAAATCACAGCTTTGAGATCCATGTGTACATTCACATATTTGCACAGCCTCTATGGGTTTATTGCTTCAGTGGCTGCAGCATCCCCCATCAGCATGGGTCCTGCAATTTGAGGCTTGATGTTTGCCCCCACTATGCAGCTTATGTGCAACAATCTATACCAACACTGTGAATCACCACCTTTTCAGTTCAAATTGTGAAGGAAAGTGGAAAAAACCCTCAGGAAACTGTAAAGGTAACAAACGATCATGTGTTAGATGACCTATTTCAGGCTTATAAATTTCAATAATATGTTGTGGTTGTGGCTAAAAATAACACACCTCCTCATCAAATATTTACTGTGACATAAATAACCACCTAGCCAACATCATGCCTTTGAACATATTAACAGCAATTGCATATTTTCAGCTGAAATGACACACAGGAAATAAATGAAGACAAGAAGACATGAACAAAAACCACCTCACTGCTGCCATCACCCCTGTAGCCACTGTCAGCAGCCAAGAGCAGCTTCCTGGAAATTTGAGGCATGGAGTTCAGAAAATAAAAGATCATGCTTGTCGCAAGCACCACACATGGTCATGCACACACACACACTCCACAACTAAATTTTCTATGAGCTGAGCAGTAATTTAGGGCCCCACTCTCCTCAGCTCTCTCCCATCAGGACCCACAGCCAGGAGAAGGTCAGCAATGTTTCTTGCTGTTGTAAAATACACATAGTCATAGAAAAGTGTTTTTACAAACCTTTTATGCGCCCTGTGAGGGCAAACACTCCACCATGTAAATTTCCCACAGGGCCACAGGTAACTAGCAAAGAGGAAGAAAAGAACCAGAAACTGATTGTTCTAAGAACTGCTTTAAGCTATTTTCATACCATGGAGTTAGCATTAAAATTTGTAGCAGAATAGTAGTCCTCATCCAAATACTTGAATACTATATGTCTCTAATGAGATAATAATTGTGATGCAAGGAAAACAAAAGCCACTGGAAAATAAGGAAGGATAACAAATTATTGCTGATTTCCTGAACTTACGTAAGTTGATCAGAATCCCTTAGAAAGCTCTCCAAGCAATGTTTCTGTCTTAAAATTCTCTGCATTTAAAAAGAGAAAACTGTCATATTCATGCACTCGGCTTTTGAGCTGCATTCTGTAAGGCAAGAACAATTCTTCCAGATCAGCAAATCTGTACAATATGGCAGTGTTTGGTTCCCACACTGAATAAAACATGGTCTGTCCTATCTGATCATTTATTAGACTCGGCATTATTTTCCCACTATAAACATTCCTAATAGATTTGGACCATTTTCATCATGAAGTAACAAGAAGAACATGAAATCACTCCTTGTCTTTAAAGTAAACACATACATTAGTGTTCGGGGTTTTTCCTTGTATTGAGGCTGAAGTATCTTAATGTTTGGCACTCCTTGGGGCTACTACCACTGAAGGTTATTTCCTCCTTGACATCTCATAAAATCCCAAAATTCCCGTGTCTGGGAAGAAGGGGTATTACAAGCGAGTAAATGACAATGGAAAGAAAAGGCTGATAACATTTTCACAGTTTATCCTTAATTTTAGCTGGAAAAGTTACTTGGGTCTTGCAGTTTGACTTGAACCAGTAAGAGGAACAGCATTTGTTATTGGAAATAAATAATCCTAAACAGTGTTTGTTCTTTTTGTAGCTCCTTGAACACCTGCATTACCTCCACTCAAAGCCAGTCTCCCTTAAAGCAAGACAATCGCCCCCTGCACCATCACAAAGAACAATTCTGGGATTAACCTGGGGTCCGCTGGAGTCAGGAGCCTTTTAATGCCGATGGTCAACTGAGAATGTTCAGGAAGCAACAAAAAAGAAAAGAAAGGCCACAGTGAGCTACACTTACGGCCTTGCATTTGTCTTTCATGGTTGTGTATCATTTGAACGAGACTGAATTTTTATTTTAAGCTGCTTCCTGCTAAAAGTGCCCTAGTGAGTCAAAGGTAGAAGCCAGAATATAGTGCAGTGAATTTATAGTCTTGAGTTTTGACCAGGTTTTGACAATCTTGCCATAACCCTGAATATGTATCTGTGCCTATAAGACAAGCAAGTCCATTAGAACACTCCTCTGTCTTTCTCCTACTGCATGTTCTTTCACCTCTGAGACATGTTTTTGCATAAGAAGTACTTGAATGACAGCCCTAGCAGCAGCCTATCACACCACAGTAATAAAGGATTAATTACCTCCGCCATCAGCGCTCTATTATTATTTGTAGCACCAAGTGCTTGCTCTATTTTTGTGAGCTACAAATGCCTGGGAACACCGAAAAGAAGACACTGTATTAATTCAACAAGTCTGCTAGCCTGCACCTGTGTTTAATTAGTTACTCTCAAATCAGACCTGCAGAGCTGCAAGGGAGAGCACTGCTGACTGCTGGCCTGGCTGGGCTGCCAGTGTAATTAATTGCATTCTTACTGTGGCTCTCTCCTCTGTGCAAACAAAAGTTAATAATTTACTGGGAAAGTCTGAGCTGATGCTTCTCCAGCTTTTGAGCCAGTGTGTACAACATTTCAATAAGAGCATCCCCCCTTCACATTTACTGCTTGCCTCCCAAAATGACATGCTGACCATATTTATGCTGCTGGAGACCTACATGGACAGAAAAAAAAAAAAAAAAATGAAAAAGAAAAAAAAAAGTGAAAATCTGAACTAGAAAAGTGGAAAAGTGCTGACCACAAAAAAAACCACCACACCGTATCTGTCCTGAGCCAAAGGCTCCTTTGAGCAGAGGTTTGGCAAAATGACAGCTAATAACCTGGCTGTGTTGTTGTTTCTCTTGCCTTCAACTTTAGTGCTCGTGTAAGCTTCAAGCTATTCATACACAATAATGGTTGTATCCTCAAAGCACACTTTCAGAAAGAGGTAAGCATCATTATTGCTATTAAATGCATGACAAAGAGACAAGCAAAGGATCTTCTCCAAAGTTTCCACAGAAACCAGCAGAAAAGCAAGGTACACTATACCTTTGCATGGTTGATGTTTTCAGCACAAGAACATTCCTCTTTTCCTGGAGCTCAGGTGACCACGGGCACCTGGCAAGAAGCCACTGCAGAAACAGAGGCCTAGGCATGGAGATGATACCTTCAAACCAAGCAGCACCTGTGGAGCATGTCTGAACAGAGAGAATGGGGTACAGGTCTGAACAGGAGCCTTGCACTTCCTTCATAGCAAAGGAGCAGGTTGGTTATTGCTTGCAGCTTTGTCTTCTGCTCCTTCATCCAAAGACAGCCAGCATAATTTCCAAATGGCATAATGGGGCTGGAGCAAGGACAAGTGGGAGAGGAATGGCAGAGCTAGGCAAGTCTGGAATGACCTTCGGGGTGACATGAACTTTTTTCTGTACAATTAGACTGCAAATGGACTGTTTTGCAAAGGGGAAGAAAGACTCAACCAACAACAACCTTTGAAATTTTTGAAATGCACTATTTAGAGATGATGGGCTTTCTTTTTAAATTGTTTTATTTCACTTTTTGAGAGCAGCCTGGTACATCTCTTTAAAATTAATGGCATATACTTGATCAAAAATGCTAAAATGCTGGTTCCAGCAAATTACACAGATAATTAAGTCTAATTTCAATAATGCTCTGAAACACTACTAATAAATCTTTGGGCTCATACATTCCTTGAATATATACAAGCTACTTCACGAGCACCAAGTTCCATCCTTGCAGCTCCTTTTCTGTCAGGCTTTGGCAACCCCTAGCTAAATTCTGCTGTCAGTTATATCCTGTAAGTCTGGAGCGATTGCTTGTCCTCGGTGGCATAACTCAAGATTACAGCTGTGTAAATGAGCACAGAATGTAGCTTGAGATGTTGTAAATCTGACCTTCAGCTTGCTTCCATGAAAGGGGAAAACCCAAAAACTTGTTTTCACATTCACTAAGCTTCTTGAAAAACTACCCTGCATAAATATTATGATTTCAGTCATAGACATAGCAGATTTAAAATGGAGTTAAACCTGCCTAGTATCTAGGTCTACTGGGAGGGGGAAAGATGACAAGTATAATATTTATGAGCTACCACAAGCAATGCTTGCTTTTAAACACTGGCATGTGCTTTGACCTCCTACCATGGCACATCAAGACCTTCAGCTTATTCTAGGTGAGTGCTTGACCTCAGGATAGTGCAGCATTTCTTCACCAGCAGCACTTGAATGTTGGTCACCCAACCTCCATGGACACTGATCAGCAGCCTCCCAACCATTTATCTGGGTCTCTTGTTTTGGGGGGATGGGCCATGGGTCACAGAATATGTGCCTCACACCTGGAGAGTGTGAGACTGCTATGGACCATTGCTCCTATGAGCTGTTAGCTCCCTGCTCCCCTGAAAAGCTGACCCTAGGCATTTGGGGCCATGTCTTTACATGGGGATGGATGGATTCAGTCCTAGTGCCCTCACTGGATTTGCATTGGCTCAGTGACACTTCTGCCTGTGCTTTCAAATTCCCACAAGCAGAAAGGAACCAGGAAAGTGAAATCTCCCTTTCTGTCCTGACACCTCATGACTAGCAGGCCCAGCAAACAAGAGAAATACACTCTTTCCCAGATTCCTTTAGCCACTATTTCTCAGAATGGTATTATAGATGGCTTGTCAGGTAGAGGGTATGGTAATATACTAACCAAACAGAGTTAGAAGAAAGAATATCACTAAAAACAGGCCTCTAAACAAAAGACCAAAAAGACAAGGGAGAATAATAGTTGAAGTGCCTTTTGTTCACAGAAGCACAAGTTAATTAATGGATTGAAAAAATTAATGATTTTTCTAAGCAACTGGTTTTGGAGAAAACATCATTTGCCAAGGTGCAGTACAATCCTTGCAGGGTTGCCATTTGCAGTTGTGAAAGCATATCTCTGTTATTATCAATATAAATGTCTGAAGGGTTAGCTAGTTTCAGGCTAGGAAAAAAACCCCACCAAAATATTGCATGGTAAGTACTCCTATAAATGTTGATTTTGATCATCACATTATCTCTTTGTTTGGATATGTCCACATAACATTCAGAAATCTCTATCAGGCCACTGAGTATAACAAATTGCTGGCCTATACATTTCAGAATTTTAGCTGTCTAAAGAATAAAACGATGGCTTTATAGTACAGCACACAGCTGGACAAAGCTGGACAAAGATGCATATATCAGTGGCAGCAAAGATATTTATCTACAGATGAAAAGCTTGCAGAGGATATGTCAGCATTTTATTTGCTTCTAGACTGCATTATCAATCTTTGGCATTACCCAAACTTAAAAGTCATTGCATTATGCAAAATACTTTCAAACAAGCAGCATCTCTTGTCTTCATTTCTAACTTTCTTAAAGCATAATTTGATACATTACCATAAATGAATGAAAGAGCCACAAAATAGCATCAAAATGAGAAGGGAGAGTGGATCTGAGTCTGATGACCTGTAATTTGCTTGCTATTGGGGGCTGCTTTTAAAAAATGGACCACACTCACTTTGTGCTGATTGCTAATTTAACCACTTTAAATATTTTAATATATAATTTCCATTTTTCTTTCTATATTAAGGAGTGAATGCACTTTCCATTTTGATTCCCTAACTGAAAAAGCAATGGAACAGTGTTTGAAGAAGCCTTTTGAGATACACATCAGTTCAGGCACCTACCTGGAGACAGCAGAAGTCACAATATTCTTGACTAGCACCATCAACAGACTACTAGCAAACTCCAGCAGGTCAGCTAAGGAACTGTATTAATGATAAGAAATAAGAGGGAATTTCTCTTTACTTAACATTGAGCACAGTTTTTGTGATAAAACCTTCCAAGCACATGGTTTGTTCAGGAAATGGTGGGATCTGAAATTACATTTGCAAAGAGAGATTGGAACAAAATTATCCACAGGTGTTTAGGCTAAAAAAAAAAAAAAAACAATAATAAAATAACCTAGATTTAATTTGTTCTTTCTCCCTCTCCTGAATTTCCAGTATCTTACCACTTCTTCAGGGTTTGTCTTGAGAAAAATATCAGTGTAAACGGATGTGTTTGGTGTAGAATAATAAATTTCATCCAAGACCTTTAGAGTTACAGGTCATTTAATATAGTAACTGTGGGCAAGGCGAGCCCCCATCATGCTCCCACTGATGTCAATGAGTATTTGCTGCCCATGAGTTCAGAAATGAGTACCAACTCTGGCTGTGAAAGATCACTGCTAATCTAAATTTGTCACACACTGCCACTGTCTGTACCTCATTTTCTGGGAGCCCATTTTCAGGCTCCCAGAGATTAATTTGCAGGATAGGCAGGTGCTATTGGAAACAGGGAAAATGATCTCTGTTCCACGTGCAGGGACTCTTGCTGTTTGGATGCAGTTGCTGTCCTACACTCACAGCCCTTGTGAAGGGCTCTTACCTTCTTCCATCCTAAATGCAGGCAAGTAAATGCAGGTGCAAAGGGGAGAGCTTATCTGGTTATGGCCTTGTGTCTGCAGCGGAGTGGTAATACTCCAGGGAAGCAGGGAATATAGAAAAAAGGAAACAAGAACTGGGAATTTATGCCCAGGAAAAAAAAAAAAAAAA
>VXBI01013609.1:404709-438060 GCA_013397375.1 Toxostoma redivivum
AAAAAAAAAAAAAGAGTAAAAATAAATTCATTGAAATACAAGACCAAACATGTTTCTCAGCATTCCCATGCACAGTACTGTGCAATATACCTTCTGCAAGTACATTTTAACCATGCTTCTGTTGATGCTGCCTTGTGCCCCCTCTGGCTTATATTTAACTTTCCACAACAGATCATACTCAGCTTTGGACAGAATAAAACAAATCAGTTTCTTCCTTTTTATTTGTGCATGTCATTAACATTAAACACATGCTGCAATGATAGTGGAATTGGGTGGCTGAATGGGATGTATTTTAATTTAAGTAATATTTCCATTAACCTAAAAGCTCTCCCTTAAAAGGCTGTACAATTTATTTATTGGAAAAAATCCAGAATAACTGTACTGAAAATTCCTCTCTGAATGATAATATGTCATACTTTTAAAGCTCTCTTCTGGCAGCTTTTCTTTTTGCCTTTGAACATTACTGACATAAGAATACATTTCTCACAAGTCTGATGTGTATTGAAAAAAGAAGAGAAAAGAAAAAGAAAGAGGGACTGCTGCAGAAATCCCAGTAGGTGTAAAATGCCACAGCCCCAGATTTGTCCCCTTGGCTGGAGAAGTGCATCCCAGATTTGTTACTCATTTATGTTAGGTTATGGAAAATGCAGAGGATTAAAAAGGCAGAGGGAAGCAGATGCCATGCAGGCAGAGACAGTTACAAGCCAATCTCCATCCGAGAGCACAGAGGCACAACACCCAGCAAAAGAATGTGTTTGGAGGCAAAGCTAAGCTGTGGCAGCTGGGGCTGGGACAGAGGGGTGCAGCTGCACTAGAGGAGGCGGAGGAGCAGGCGACATTCCTGAGCTCAGAAAACAGCAAAATCCACCGTGCAAAACAAATAAAGGCTGGACTCTCCTCCCACCCCCGTGTTTGTGCTCACTGGATTCGGAGCACAGGGGAGCAAGATGGGGTCAGAGCTGCCTCAAAGCCCGAGCTCAGCCTGTAGAGAGAGGCTGCTGCAGGTTTGCTCCTTCTCCTGCTGCCCACAAAGGGCACGGCTCCGACTGTGTCTCCTCTAAGGATGTGCCATCAAGGGCACACAAACACACATCTGTGTGCTTTTCTATGGGCCAACAAACACTGTAGTCTTCTGTCCAAACTTCTTTCAGGGAGGAGAGGGAAAATCAGAGACACATGACAGCTGTTGTCATGTCGCTTTGTGCTCCAGTGATCGATGTCCGCAATCCCTAGCAACTCAAATTAAGCAATATAAAGTGACTAAATAGGGCAGCATGGAGCTTCCCTCCAGGGAGCACAGCCCTGGATTTGGGATGCCACAGGTCAGTCCAGACACATTTGTCCAGGCTTTACTTTCCCCAGCTTGGGGAAAAGGTGGTTTGGCAAATATGGGGGAGCTGTGGGTGTGTGAGGATGACTACTTCTCTCCTAAACAACAGCAGGCTTCTGACAGACATCAGCACCGTGACAGACATCAGAGCCCTGTGAGCCAGCACAGGTGAAAGACGCCTGGGCCAGACCCCCTGGTCTTCCTCATCCCTACCCATCTACCAAAGCCAGCCAGCCCCAAGGCATAGCCAAGGCTGTGAGTGTGAAAATCAGGCACAGCAGCCCAGCAACACCCCAGGGCCAGACCAGTACTGTTAAACCCTCCACCTTGATGCAGCTTCTTGGGGAAGTTTAGATCCATTCTGAGCACCTTGAGAAGCCACCTTGCCTGCTCTGGCCAGCATGAGTGGATGCCCCACAGCATGGCAAGTGCTCTTCTGGGCAGTGTGGGAGCTGGGTAGAGGGAAAGACTGCACTGAGACCCTGGAACTTGGAACTGGTGGGCAGCACTGCTCTCCTCTCTCCCTGCTATAGACCCAGGTCGAGCAGCAGCAATGAGGTCTGGATCAAAATACAGCAGCTCTCTCCCTTCCTCCGCTCCATCCACTGCCAAAGCACCCTTGGCTGCACCCCACAGCCCTGCACTGCAGCCAGCTGACTATTCATTTTGATTTAGGATAATGGTCAACAAGAGATCAGAAATTAATTGTACAAAGCAGCAACACCTCAGGAAAGCAGAAGTTGCTTAGGATTCGGATATACTTTCTCCTGTCTCCTCCCACGGGTTGTACCTCCAAGACAGGCTGGTTTCTCAAGCAGCGGAGGTGGAGCTGCTCCAGCAGCAGGTGTCCAGCAGCTGGAAGACTTTCCACCCAACTGTCTAGCTCAGTTGTGAGAACAACACTCCCATTAGCTCTGTATGGGGCCAAACAAAACCCATTTCTCTTCCTTGCCAACAGGGGATTTCTTCTGGAAGATGGCACTGACCCCGCAGTTTCACGGCACTCGCTCGCGGATGTGAGCAGAAAAGAGCACGCTCCTTTCCAGTCACAGCCCTGCAAGGTCTGTCTTTCTCCACGGTTAGGGAGGGTCAGGAAGGGTAGCCAGCCCTTCGTGTGTGGCCTGAGCCTGCTTAGCATCCTTCACTCTTCATCACTCAGCCATGCCTCCCATCTGCACTGGCTCTAGATGTCTCTCCCTCCCCTCTCCTCCCCTGGCTTCTCCTTGCATAGACTGATTTTGTGATGCATCCAAAGGAAGACAGTGAAAAATACATTAATATTAACTCCTGCCTGGACAGTAAAAAAAGCTCCCAATTCTTTGCCACCCATAGACCTAAGAAAATCCACCTGTTTTCTACTATATGCAGCATACTGGTGCTGACCATCTCCTTACAGTCTTGTGTGGGGGCACACATTGCTGAGACACAGCCATGCTAAATACCTGATACAGAATGCATGGAAGGAAGTTGCTCTTATCACCAGCTATTCATTTCATAAAGCTTCTGCAGACAGATGAGGATTTTGCCTTTATGTGTCCCATTTTTCTCATTCATGTATCACCCTCTTTCCTTTGACTCCCCCTCCACTCCCAGCACGTCCCCATGCCGACTCCAGGCTTCAGCCATGATATAGTGGATTAGGTACAAGGCTGACTGGCAGCTCTTACAGCTGGGGAGCTAATTCATACTTCTGCAGCTGGCTCAGCCTGTATCTCTGAAGCCCTCAGTGGCTCTTTTTTCTCCACCTGGGAAGAAATTATGCTTATCCACTTAGGTATATTAAGTGGAAATAATGCTTTTTCCAAAGAATAGCCTGGGGTGTATTTAACAAAATAGGAAACCTAATGTGAAAGACCATGTGTATGGACTGCTTTGCTTGGCCACACACAGCTCAAGGAGAGCCATAGAGGATCTGCATCCCCTGAGACTGATCTAAAAGCAGCAGCAGCAAGACAGCATCTGGAGGAGTCCATCCATCTCCCTCCCAGCAGGGTGCTAAGCAGCTACACTAACAGCAGTTGACAGTGGGAAAGTTAATGGATGTGTGCATTAGCCTACATAAGCATGTTTAAGCTAGGAGGGCTCTGCAGAAATCAAAGGGGTTAAGTTTCCAAGCCTCCTGTTCCAGAGATCATGAAACCACTCCAAGGGCTCAAGCTGTGTCATGGGATGGTCACAAAGAGACTTCACATCATCATGGATTTTTACCTCACTCATCAGTGCAAACTCTAATGTATGTGTATACGTGGGTGTCTCTTTATATGCTGCTCAAATTACTTTTTTTAATTTCTCCCCACTATCCCCAGAAACATAGATCTATTGCATGCAAGAGAAAGGAGGGGGTTATTTCTTTAAACTCAGAAATTTTCAAGTTTAAACTCACCCCTAATCTGTCCACTGGTCCAGGAGAGAGTGAGCAAGTTGTTCACCATAGTTTGCCAGATGTCCAACACCAGCTACCTGATAGATCTGTGCCATAGTACTTAAAAGTTAGTGACATCTTTTTCCTTGGCATAAGAAATAGACACTGCTATTGGGCTTAGCAACAGATGCAGAGCCTCGAAGCAAATATTTCATGACAAATAAGAAACCTGTGTAAACAGTGAGTATAGATATATAATTGATGATGGATGCACTTGGGACCAGAGCAAGGTCTAGAGAACTTGGTTTTAGGCACAGTATCCAGAGGAGATACTTCTGACCTCTGACATGTCCTCTAGGCCAGGTTCATTCAGGTCAGCTGTATCTAGGAGCTTAAACTGCCCTAGAAAGCTTGAACCACATGGAATAGGGAATAGGGAGAGGCAATGGGAGTGAAGCCAGACTGGGTGAGCGGAAAATCTCTCCTGTAAAAGCTTGCAAGACCTTTACGGATCATCATAATGGCTTTTTGTTGTTGTAGCTGCAGGGATCATTTTTTAAAACAAAGAGATAACGTTTGGTTCATTTCTTTCATTTTGGAAAAGGGCAGCTCCTAAGCCCTTATCGTTAAGAAATAAGAGCAGTGTTACATGTTCAAACAATTTATGTGAAGATCCTGCCATTTGTTATGGGAACAGCAAGTACAACTGCGAGTCCATTATCATCCCTCCCTGCCTCTGCATGCACAGCATGAGCAAGTGAGGAAGATTAGGGGTAAAAGCAATGGAGCCTGCAAAGTCAGTGACAAATATTCAGTACTTAAAACCCTCTTTGATGCTTCCCACTCTGAAGTGAGGCTTTGATTTGGCCAGCGGTCAGACATGGACCCACTGATTTTTCTCCAATCTACTCTCAGTCTCAAAAAATAGCAACCTCTGTCTGTGATGTGACGGCTGAGAAGCAAGTGACCCAACACCACCACAGTGCTCTCCTGATGGCCCCATGAGCAGTGCTGACAGGAGGTGGACTGCAGAACTGATACAGATAAGTTAATAGCTTTGGAAGGAGTTTCTGGACACCTGCCAATTTTGAAACCTGCCAGTGATATCTGCCTTTTTACTCAAAAAAAAAAAATTAAAAAATCACAAGGCAATTGGCATTACATTCTGGTCTTGTTTCCAAACCCACACTTCCTGTGACCTCCACTCCTCATATCTTCACCCTCCCACTCACAGCTAATCTCTCCCTGCCTCTCCCCACTGCTCTGTTGTTTCTGCAGACAACACATTTATGTTGCTGTGAGGCTGCAGCAGCCGACAGACCATTTCTCATAATAAACCACTCCTGGCTGCACAGCCAGGCTGGGCCCCGCCACATGAGCAGTCAGAAATTCATGGGCTTTCAAAAGAAGAAGCCTTGCACTTCAGGAAAAAAATCCCTACATCTCCTGTAAGAAGAGCCCATGCCAGGGCAAGTACAGAGAGCTGGAAGAGGAGGACAGCAGGGATGGGGGGTTCTGGTACAGCCCTCCATGATGTCCTGCACCATTGAGTGCTCAGCAGCGAGCCCACTGCAAGCAGAGAGAAGAAAATCCACTTATTGATGGGCAGCAAGGAAGGGCAAGGCACCTGCTGCAATTACTGAGCAAAGTTTAGCGGCCTTTAAACAAAGAGAAAGTTTCTGGGGAATGAGCGTGACCAAAACAGCAATTAAGGAGCCTCCAGAGAGAGAGTGTGCTCCAGCTGTGCCAGCACATCCCTCTGTTCAGTGCTTCTGCCCACAGACATCATGAGGTGCAGGGGAGAGGGAGGGAGGAAGAAAAAGGCAGGAAGGAAGCAAAAGGCAGGAAGCAAAAGGAAGGAAACACAGAAACCAGCAGCAGCAGGAGATCCACCCCTGCTGCCCCACTGCCCCTGCCACCTCGCAGGTGTGGCGGTGCTCCCAGCACAGGTTTGGGGTCCAGAAATTCTCCAGAGGGAGCATCACCTGTCTCCAGCATGCAGGGCTGTGACTGACAGCTGAGGGGGCTGGCTGGCAGCAATGTCCCCTTCAACCATCTCAGCTGAAGCTGGCGGTGGAGCAAGTGACACCATGGCATCACTCCTGCCAGGGATGCTTTAGTACAGCAAAACCAGCAAAGGTGGGGCAGAGGGAACCTTACCTGGGTAGGCAATGAAATAAAGCAATGCAGCAATGAGACCCTGGACTGATGAGGTGCCAGGAGACTGATGGGGACTCTCAAGGTGTGGGTCACACCCCATTATGGGCTCAGCTGCTTTTGGAAAGAGCAGAATGTGGAAGGAAACCACAGTGGGGAGCAGAAATCCCATGTGGGCAGCAGAGGTGTGCCTTGCTGGGGGAGGAAAAGAGGAAAGTTGCTGTACTTGTTCAGCCTAATTGCAAATGTGTCTTCCTCAGCCCCTCCTCCAGCATTCCCATGCCTACAGTATCTTCCTCCCTCTTCAGAGGGAAAGATTTACAAGCTCAGTTGATATTATTCACTTCACTGGAAATTTAAGAGGGAACCACTTGTAAAAGTGTTAAAACAACAAAAGAAAAATGGCAGAGGGACAGTGCTGCTAGATATTGACAGTTACAGATGTCTTTATCTGCTTGGAGCAGAACTGCACAGCGTACTCCAGCCACCTGCACCAGCAACAGGGAAAGAGAGGGGGAAAAGGGCATAATTAAAGGATGAACAAACCTCTTGGCTTGGAGAAATCCGTGTCCCTCTACACCTGAGCTCAACTGCTTGCTGCAGGTCCCTGCAGCCCTCCCTGTGCCAAAACAGACCTGTCATGAGGGGCCAACACAGCTACAATGCCAAGCCTAAGTACAGCGTGGTAAATTTTAAAGAAATTGAGATGCGATAGAAAGTAACAAAACTGTGGGAACAGAAACTTCTCTCTTCTGGCTCTTCTGTTGGAGTCTCAGATGCTTTGGACAGTGATCAATGAGAGGAAAACAACAGCATTTTCCATCTGTACTTGCTAAACAGGCACACTGGCACAAGCAGCTGCTGAACCAGGGCATCCCACTGGCATCTTCTTCCCATGAATCCATGGCTGAAGCAAGATAAGTCCTGCTACAGAGGCTTGGAAAATGCACCACTTATAAAACAAGAAGTTTTGTACTAGTGAGAGAAGAATCAAAATAATGCTTTCAGGAAACACAACTTTCAGAATCAAAACTGTGGTGTCAAGGCATCAAGTGAAGGCTGCCAGAGGGCACAGCCAAAAGTGCTAAAGCAGTGAGATACTGAGGAATTGATGGCAGCAGCCTCCAGAACAGTGCTGGCACCCCAACATGTGGCAGGATTCAAGGCCAGACACCTGAAGGTCTGAACACCCTGTCTCTGCAGATGAGAGAGAAATATCTCAAACTGAGGCTACCAAAGCCTTTTGGAACAAAAAAGCCACTGCAGAAGGGGGAAAAGCATCACCTTATAGGAGTGAGTAACAAATGAAGACTCTGAATATAAAGTGAAAATAGACAGGAGCCCTCAGGAACAGAGGCATCATAAGGTATGGGAGCTCAAAAGAGGGCACACGACTAAACTTCCCTGCCTGAATGGGCCCAGCAGAACCACAACTCAGCAATGTGGCTACTGGCTAACCCACAGCCTAAAAATGGCCTGACTCCAAGTAGTTCTGAGTATGCAGAAGGTTCTCACTGAAAATTTAATCAATTTTTCAGACTTACGAGGTGCCTAATATCCTCACTTTAAGCTGCTCTCTGAAATCACCTCCTCAGGAGTCAGCTCAAGGTTCATGTGCCTAGAGTGCATCCTCATGTTCAGCCTCTCCTTGTGCCAGGGAAGGAAAATCCCTGCACTCAGCTGTCCCTGCTACATCCCTCTCAGCCTCTCCTGCTCCAACACTACAGGAAGCACAGGGACACCACTGCAGAGAGTGGGAGGCCATGCTCAGAGGACAGCTCCTGAGCACCTCTACACCCTTTGCTTTAACTCACCTGCCTGCTGCTGCTGGTGCCTCGCTCACACCAGGGACAACAATTGTGTCAAAGACATGCTGCCAGGGACAGGTCTCTCAGGAGCAGACAGCAGGAGGAGAGGAGAACTGACCTTCCAGTAACAGAGGTTGGATGAAAGCATGACTGCAAAATAAAACACACACCCCTTGCACATTGCTGTGAAATCATTGCTCTCAAAAACACCAAGGCTGATCACCCGAGTGCTGGGTCTGCTGTAGAAGACTTTGTTACAGTAGTGCTGGTGCCTAAAGCCATGGTGAAAGCAGTGCTTGCAACACAGAGATGTGCCTAAGCCCCTGCTCCATTGCTCAACATGATAGTACCTGATGGTGCCATTGCCCTGTGCCTTTTTACCAGAAAACTCACTCATTCACTCACTCACTCATTTTCCAAAGTGAAGGAGATGTGGGTCTTTCTCATGCATTACCAAAACAATCCCGTAAATACTACCTCAGCCTTTCCATTGGAGTGGTCAGTTCCTACAGAGTATTCTCTTTCTTCCCAGATGCTAAGAAGAATGGGGAGTCCCTTCATGGCTCATTATCCTGGTTATCCACCAACCCAGACCTCCTCTTTCTCTCTACCCCACAGTTCTGGATAGGGGATCTCTGACAACAGGGACTCACACCTATAAAGTGGTTCAGCATCCTGGCAGCAGTGGGCAGGAAACTCAGAAGCTTTAGCACCATCGCTCCGGATGTGAGTCCAGCTCTCTGTATCTCCCAAAGCATTTTGCAGAATTTAGTTCATACAGTTCAGCACATGTTGGCAGAGATTTGCAACAGAAGGTTCACCACAAAGGTGCCTCTCTTAGAGAGTTCACCATAATTCCCCAGTGTCTGTAACTTAGTTCTGTAATTGAATGAATCAGCAGAATTTTCTATCACTTATAGAGAACAAAAGACTTAAAATTTAGCTTGAGTGACCTTTGAGGGCTCAAATCCATAGACTCAATAAAATTCATGGCAGAGAAGGACATCAACACGTTTATCTGGTGTTTCCATTAACATTTTTTAATCTAGTCTCATAATTTACGAGACAGGGAGATCTGACTCATGCCTTTGGAACGTTTGGGGCTGGCAGGAAAAGATGCCCCTACATGTTTGTACCTCGCTGTCTCTGAAAAGGTCGACACCACTCATTAAGTGGGTGTCAGTGTTCTCAGGGATAAAGCACCCACACAGCTGGCCAAGAGGTGCACAGTGAAGCTGCAGTGTGAATTGTGTCTTATAGAGTAGGATGCTATTTCACTGAGGAGGGGCTGACCTGAATATGCAGCTTGGTCTTTGTAATTTTCTGAGATCTTGTGATGCAAGTCTTACCCAAAGAAAACGTTATAATATCTAGCATATTCACTGTACAGTAGAGGTAAAAATATGATTTTTTTTTTCCTGCAAAAGTGACCTTCATATCTATATTCTAATCAATAGCACCCTTTCACACTCAGGCACATTTCCTTACTGAGCTAAAGAATTCACCTAATGAACAGATTATATTACGATTCGCTTTTGGGATTAAAATCCTTACTTACTGCTCCTTTGTTTCCAAACAGTCATGGAACCTGTAGATGGGCAAACCTGAAAAAGAAAAATACAAAAAAAAAATTATCCATTTATATCTTAAAACATCAGAACTGTCTAAAAAATGAAAGCTTTCTCCTTGCTCTTCTTAGACAAGCAAGCAGACCAACCAAATGTACTTGAAATCATGAGCATATAAAGGATTTTTTTCCATTATCATAGCAAGCAGGATGCAATGCGTACTAGCAAAGGTTCTCAGCTAAGCAGCTCTGAAGGGGTTTATGTCAGAAACACTGCGAAAACAAGCACGGCATGGAGCTATACAAATCCAGGGTGGTTTGCTGTGGCTCAGTCCTATTATCCAAGTTAATGATGCTGAGGTGTCACAGCTGCACACCCCCGCAGGGTGGGTCTCCAGCAGTGCTGTCCTGTATCCATGGAGCTGACTCAGCCTCCAGAGGAGCTGCCCCAGGCTGTGGGGCCAGTGTTCTTCCTTGCCTGGGGAAGGAGGGCAAAAAACAGGGAGTGCAGGGAAAAAGGGAGTCTTGGTCACAGCTGTTGAGGTGGAACAGAAAGGAAGAATTTTTAAGAATGAGAAGCACTGAGTAGGAAAAGGCCTCCCTCTTGCCCCTTCCTGGCAGGAGCCACTTCCCTGCATCCCCCTCAGTCTCCCTCCACAGCTCTACCGAGATGAGTTTCTCATGGCTGGAGGATGGGCAAAACAAATGCTGACGATGGCAGCTGGTTTTCCACCAGAGGTTTGCATTGCACCAGCCCTGAGAGCTGCACTTCGTGTCTGGTGATAGTAGTGTGGTTTTGTTTCAAGCAGATATCCCAGCCTAAGAACTGATGGTGGTTGAAGATCCCTGCATGGAGCAGAGGTAGCTAAGCAAAAAATGTGTTAATTGGGTAATAATGACCCTTACTCTACAGCAATTAATAAAAGTTGTGCCTATTAACACGTATGCAGTGTTCACATTGAATCATACATCCGAAGCCTATTTAAGCCAGAGACATCTCAGTCATTCTTATGCTGGTTTTACCAGGCACAGTTTTTGGAAATCCTTCCTCTTTTTTTTTTTTTTTGTTTTGGATCTGCATCATCCGTTTTCCTGCCTCCTCCCGGGCTACCATGCCCAACAGCAGAGAAGGAGAGAGATGAGGAACTGCAGTCCTGGAGCAGAGGGGCTCAAGATGCTGCTGTAGCAGAGAAGACCTCAGGATTCACCCCACAGCACTGTTGCTTTCAGACTGTGTGAATTGCACCAGCCCACAGCTACAAGTTCAACAAAATCAAGGCAGCCTAAAGCTGGTGTCACGCTGCAGTGAACCAGACCACTGACACCCAGGCGAAAGACTTCAGGGAATCAAATAGGTATTTCTTCTCCTATAAGGGCTGCAGATAAGAAAGGCTCTTCTGCATGAGATTTGGAGAGGCTCTCTCCTCTAATTCCCTGAAGAAAATCTGAAAGCAGAAAGCGAGACCAACATTGCACTGCTATATTGGCTTATGGGTACAAAATCTTCTGACAAGTCGTTTGCTTGGCCCTGATTGGAAAATATCTTTAATTAAAACACCACATCAGAATCCTGAACCAATTTCATCCCGGCTCCGCTAAGTGCTTTGTACAAAACATTAACTCTAAAATCTCATTACACATTAGCAATCCCTGTGACAAACATAAATGATAATTTAGCTCTAATGCATTCTGGAGCAAGCCATTTTTAAGATAGGCACATGATATCAGCTTGCTAGGAGAAGGAGAAGAGTTGAATTTATCTGTCTCTTTATTTTTTAAACAAATGGCTCTAACTGGCTCAGCAATGGGCTGCACAAATCATTGTCATGTGTACATCTGACAGTACACAGCAGCTGTTTAGCCCAAATCTGGCACTTGAGCCTGGGCTGGGTTTTGAAATCCCACCAGCAGTGCTGAGCTCCCAGGTCTTTAAGCATTCAGAGGAAGGGGAGTGGGATGGGGAAGGTGGGGATGTCTGTTTATTTTACATGTCAGCAGGGAGGGAGACACATCCAGAGACTGCAGGAAATGTGAGCTTGCTCAAAAACACAGGGAGGAGGAAGGAGAAGGTGGAACTAGTGCCTGCAGTCACTCCAGCTGGCTTCCCAGGAAACAAGCATGAGTGCAAAAAAAGGCAACACCTGCAGTGGTGATGTGATCGCTAGTACTAGTGGGAGCTTTGCACCACTAAACACTGCACAACCCAGCCAGGACAACAGAGGACACTGCAGTGGATAATATTTCTATTAAATACAATAACTGTCTTAACAGCACTTCTAGGCCAGAGGGATGGTAGTGGAACTAATGTTATTTGCATTTCTTGTCAAAAAGATATTAAATATCCCTTCTTCGATTAGCAGCAGCATTTTCAACCTCTCTCTAGTCTTGAAAATGACCTTTCTAAACTCCTCAGGCTGAACCTTGATCAATTTTTCTGTGTGCAAGTGAGCACATGGGCTGTTAACTATGTGAAATGGGAAATTTATGGTTATTTACTATGGGATTATGAAGCATGTACATAATAAATATTATATAATGATTTTAAAAACAGGCAAACCCCAACATTTCCTCCAAATACCACCTCCCAGATTTGGTCATTTCCTGGAAATCTAGAGCTGGAATCACTCTTCTTTTTACTGGCTAAATAGAAGTTGCTGAAGTTTTCAGTGAAGGGAATGCTTTTCCCTCATCTGATCTTTTCTGGCTGTACTAGAAATCAGATAGATTTTTTCTGATTAAATTTTTTGGGGTGGGGGGTGAAAGGGAGCAGATCACCTGCATCCACTCCCTTGTCAGAGCTGAAAGAAATCCATGTGGCCTAGTGATCAGATGATGTTTCCTCAACATCAGATGATGTTGCACCTGTAGAGAAAAAGGTCCAAGTCAAAGTAAACTTGACTTGAACAATGAATGTCTTTCTCCTGTAAAAAGACTTGAGAACCTGTTTGGTCTAGCAAAGAAAAAATCCCCCTAAAACTTAGTGCAGGATGGGTGCAATCTTCAACCAGCTCTTCTTTCAAGCAGCAGTCGTACTTTACTTTGCCCTACTAAGGGAAGAAATTATTTCTACCACTTTAATGGGTCCCCAGACATGTTAGCTCCTTGTGCTTTTGAAATCTCTTTTTTGTGTGGCAGAAGAAAACTAACAACATTAGATTAAGAAAAAAGGACTTCATTTTTTCTTGCAACTGAAAAGTCATTCCGTGATTTTCCCTATTTCCAGTCCTGGAGGAGCTGCCTGCCCCTCTGTACTGGGGCTGTCCCTTCCCTTTCCTAGAGCTTTGCAAGAGGTGTTAAGTCCAGCCATCTCCATAGAGAGATCTGCTAAATACTTGGCGTTTTACTTACACATCTGTTCCAAAACATCTGAAAGCGACCCACAGATCAGACAACCAAGCTCTGCCTCAGAGTCAGGAAAAAATGAGAAGCCCCAGAGGAGGTTTTTGTGAAAAGGCAATGATCTTGCATGTAAGGAAGCTGACAGCAGTCAGATGGTGGGTGGCTGTCTGGGTACTGCAAGGCTGATAATTCCTTGATTTTTACTGCTTGAGAATAGTAGCTTGGGGTTGCAGCTCTACCTGTGTCTTAGTCTGCAGTTAGACCAATGTCCCAAAATCATTCAGATTCTTTAGAAGACTTTCCTTGAATCATAGAATACCCCGAGTTGGAAGTTACCCACAAGGATCATCAAAGTGCAACTTCTGGCCCTGCACAGGACAACCCCAAGAATTCCACCACATACCTAGCGGTGTTGTCCAAACACTTTTTGAACTCTGTCACATTTAGTGCTGTGGCCACTGTCTTGGGGAGCTGTTCCAGTGCCCAATCACCCCCTGGGGGAAGAACCTTTCCTAATACCCAACCTAAACCTCCCCTGACACAGCTTCAGGCCATTCCCTCAGGTCCTGTCACTGGTCAGCACAGAGCAGAGATCAGTGCCTGCCCCTCCTCTTCACCTCATGAAGAAGCTGTAACTGCAGTGAGGTCTCCCTTCAGACTCCTCTCCAGGCTGAACAGACCCAGTGACCTCAGCTGTTCCTCATATATGGCTTCCTCTCAAGGCCCTTCATCATCCTCATGGCCCTTGTTTGGACACTCTCTAAGTGCTTTATCTCTTTCTCACATTGTGTCACCCAAAGCTACCCCCAGCACTCGAGATGAAGCTGTGCCCCAGCTGAGAGCAGAGCAGGACAATCCCCTCCCCTGCCTGGCTGTGATGTTGTGCCTGATGCCCCCCAGGACAGGGTTGGCCCTCCTGGCTGCCAGGGCACTGCTGACTCAGGTTCAACTTGCCATTGACCAGGATCCCCAGGTCCCTTTCCATGGAAGTGCTCTCCAGACTCTCCCATTCTGTGCTTACATCCAAGTTTGCCCCATCCCAGATGCAGAATCCACCACTTACCTTTGTTAAACTTCACACAGTTGGTGATGACATAGCCCTCTAATATGTCTTGGAGACTTTCTGGCTAGCCCCCAGTTTTTAATTTCTTCATTTACAGTAGAGCTTTCCTGAATTGCTCCCCCTCTAGATGATTTGTCTTCCAGACCACCCTGCCATACTGCCAGGTCTCAGCATAATTTTCCTTCCTCTTGCCACACCTGTGCACTTGCCCCAGGTACTGGTCACTTTTATCCTAGACTAGAAAGTCATATTTAGTAAAACTTTCAGTAACAAGCAGCATAATGTCAAGGCAGCTCTACTGCTGTAGCTGCAGATGTGTCAGGTAGCTGTACTCTTTCTCTTCTCTGGGTTGAAATCAGTACACTGGGTTTCAAACAGAGTTCAGTCAAAAATTGCTGCATGTTGTCCACAGAAGGGGTGGGGAGTAATTTGAGGTGATAGGTTCTTTCATCCTCAGAATGGCCCTTGGCTTATCATTAAATCATGTCTGCAGGCTCTGCAGAAGTGAGTCCATTTTGAAGGGGACCAGCTTGATAAATGCTGCAGGGTGAGAACAGGAGCTGTGCTTAAATTTGTGTTTGGCAGTGACAATCAGCATTACCAAGTGATGCTTCATTTCATGTGAAGAACTGAACAATGCTGTTGCTTTATTTGCAGCCTTCTGCCTCAGTTATATGCTGACCTTGGTCCATATAGCTCCAGTCATAACATTGTCCTTCTGCAGCATATCGTAACAAAGAGTCATCAAGGCCTTTGACTATCCATGACGTGCTTCACAGCTCTGCCTACATACCTGTGTCTGCATGCTTACACAGCTGTGTCCCACACCTGCCTGGGGCCTAACCACCCTTGTTCAAAGGCAGCAACTCAGCCAAGGTAGTTCAAAAAATAAAAAAGGTTCAACTTGTTCTACTCCTTAGTTCAGCTTATCCTTGTTGAAAGTCACTGCCTGTGTACTTTGTGCCGACCACATGTTCAAAAACTACATTTGGTTCACATCAAGAGGAATTTTCTTCTCAACACTGCTCCAGCAGAAAGCATAAACTTCCATTGCTGTGGGACACATGACATCACTCCAAAAATAGTCCACTATTTCTGCAGCTTAAGAATAACTTCGTTAAGAAAACTTACAGCTACAGGCAGGGAGCATGCTGGAGATGAATGAAGAAGACAGGAATGCATCAGTCTTCACAGGACAACCATTACCCAGGTAGAAAAACAGGTAAATCCCATAACCCTTGAGAATTCTGCTCTCTGGTCTTCTCTCTCCCCCTTTGCTTGACCAGATGCTGTTGTGTGGCAACCTCATTTCAGGAAGGAGTCCATGATAGGACACCCACGAGTGCTGCTGGAAGCAGCTGGGAAGTGAGGTGTGGGAAGTGGGAGGCCTGTACCTACTCACAGAGATCTGTGCCCCTCTTCAGGAGTGGCTTGTGGGGATCATATTCCAGCTTTGCAGCTCTTGCAATTTCTATGGCATCCCCTGCACAGTCTCCTATGGCTGGATGTCCTACTTGGAAGAAATTCCCCAGTCCACCGGCTGTACCTGTTCCAAGGACAGTTCCCAGCTGGGTGGTTGTGCTGTCCTTTTCAGTGACCTGCATTCACAGTGATTTGTTCTATGAATCTGCCACATGTCCTGGTGCCATCTGAGCTCTTCCAGGAAATCCCTGTGCCATGGCCTCGCTGCCTGGCACTGACCCTGTCAAGGGAGGCTGGGACAAGACCAAAGTGAGTCATGCCCTCTGCTGCAGGCAGGGCATCCCAGGGCTCCCATCCCTGTGGATCAGCCAGGCTGGCCCACAGGGGAGCAGTGGTGCTAGCCATGCAGGCAAGTCCTGTAGTGGGTTTTGCTCTGGTTCATCCAACAGAGCAGAGCAAGGGCACAGCCACGACCACCCAGGCAAATGTAAATTGACTGCATCAGCTGGGGGAAGACAAACATAAGGAACAGGAACGGGGTGTGCACAGCTCCTGGCGGGATCAGAAGCAGCGCTGCTTTCACACACGTTTTGCTTAGCATAAAGGCTCCTCTGATGTTTCATGACTATCAAAGGCTTTGAAATTCACAGGAATTTCAAGGAAGGCAGAAGTTCATCTGAAATGAGAGAAAGATTATATTTTCCCTCCCACCATATTTCCAGCTTCCCAAGAATTTTCCTTTGAAGACTCCACTGCTCCCAGAAATGTCTTTTTGATGTTTTTAAGTCATTTCCCAAACAGGATCATCACTGCCCAGCACAAGCAAATGGTAGAGGCTCAGAAAGCAACATATAGGGAGGGATGAGAACTGAGGATGTGGGTGAGCTTCAGCTTCTCAACAAAACCAAATCATGCTACCACAATGTACTAGCATTGGTTAGAGGCAAGTGTACCAATGTCCCTTAGTGGAGAGAGAGCAGGGGCTTCCTGAGCAGCTGCTTGACCAAGCAGTGCCTTACTGCTTCCATGCTGGCTAAACCTAGAATACAGATTTGAGCTATGGGAGAAATTGCACTTTTTCAAACTTTTCTCTCAAGTACAAGCCACTCTCATCTGGCAAAGAAAGCATCTGCTAACTGCCTGCAGCAAGGGAGAAGGGTCTCACAGCAAGGCATTTTAATTTCCAGCCCCCAGAAGGGGACTTCTCTCACTGGTCTGCTCTGAAATCTGGCCACCAGGGAATAGATAAGCATGGGGCAGACTGCAGAAACTGAGATGAAACTGCTCCTTTCCCTCTGATAAGAGGGAGCTGATATTGAACCTATTAGTCAGATTATGGTGGATCTGAATTTGTTTCCCCTTGAGCAGCAGGTACATAGAGCAGCCAGATTAAGTTTCATTTTCCTATGTAAAATGACTTAACAGAGTAGATAAAACTTAATATTTGTGAAAGCTCATATGTTTCCCTGAGACCTGATCTCAATAAAGTCTTATGAACACCTTGCTGATTGTTTAATGAATTATTTTTCTTCCTCTCAGACTGTTAATAATAAATTATAAGTAGAAGAAATGTACAGATTGCTTGAAATAATTCCTTGAATATGAGTTCAGCTGCAGAACTCACTCTGTTTTGCCTTCCGCTACCTCTAGCAAGTGCTTTTTGATGAGGATTTTGGGGCAGAGGAGTTCCCCCTGTTCTAGTGAGATAGGAAGGCCCTAGGGATCTGAAGGGCCATGAGAGAGCTACATTGGGGAAGCTCAGCCTATCTGTGAAATACATGAGGTTTCAGTGTAAACCAGCTGGCTGTGTGTGTACATTGTTGGACACCTCCCAGATGGACTTTCACTTGGCAAAGCAAAGGCAGGAGGGATAGAGAAGCTTCAGAGGCAGAAGAGGAGGGATGATCTCATTTCAAGGCTGTGGAAAACTCACCATCTACCTCACCTGCCATGGGCTTTAAGAGATGTTCAGTGTGAGCCACATTCATCCCACACAGGTTTTTCTATCTGAAGGGTTCACATCCAACCAAGCCACCCACATGGAGAGCCCAGGCAGATAACAGGGCAGGAGAAAAGCTCTTGTTTGTATCATACTTTTATTGTAATCTAGGCTGAAGTGCCCTTATTGCTGCCCACATCCTGCAGCTGACGAGGAGCAGGAGCATAGCTGAGAAGCCCAGATCAGGACTTGGGTCAGGCATCCCACTGCTGGTGCCAACAGCCACCCACCCACGTAGGAATGTTATGTGGATGGGTCTCTACTAGAAGCTATTAACTATAAGAGGGGTTTCCATATTAGTCATGAGCCATAAATATATACTCTATAATATATATATGTATTATAGAGTATAATCCCCAGATTATAAAAGTCTGCCCCTTAGCATAGTTCACCCTGGAGGTTTCATGGATCATTTCACACATTTCAGTGTTAAATAACAACCTGCTCTATATCCATAGACACGTAAATGGATCAAACTCAGCTACCCCAGTTACTCTCAGCAGCACTTTGCTCACAGGGGAAAAAACAACAGAGCATTAAAAGAGGAGAGAGCACCAGGAGAGTAAATGAAGGACAGCATGAAAGACACAGGGTGCTAGGATGTCAGCTGCATTTATAAACTTCCATTATTAGCCCTCACCTTCATCCTTGCCTCTTCCAAAGCAAAGTGCTTTCACTTTAAATAGTGCCATGCACCCAGGGGAAGCCTGTGCAGTTTTCTGCATGCAGCCAAGCCAGCCCATGCCTTGCATTCAAACCAGAGGCAAACAGCTTTCACCATCCCCAACATGCTGGTACCACACATGGAGCTAAAAGCCAAGTGAGAACATTGAGGACATTGCACTCAAAGGAGCAGCCTTTTGAAGAGGTAGAATGGGCACCACTCCACCCTGCAGTGTGGGCACAGTGTAGAGCAGGGAGGACAGGAGAGGCTGTTCATGCTGTCCCCAGGAACACAGAGACATGGACTAAGAGAGCAAAAATCCCCTGAGCTCCTCTGCCCAGTCGCTGCACATTGGTCCAGCCTGCTATAGCTGGCCAGGTTGGTGTGCACAAGAAAGAGTAATGTGCAACTGAAATCTTGATGGTGACAGGTGAGAAAATGTTCTTTAAATCAAAAACAATTCTGCAGTTTCAGCAGGGATGCCAAATACAGAAAACCCACGAAAGCTTCCTAGTTACTTATGCCGAGTGTTTCGGCACACATACATCCCACAACAGCATTTATTCCACCGGTAAATTTTGCAGTAAAACCAGCGTGCCAGGTTCTCCTCTGCCCAAAAGGCAGCCCCGAGGCACACCAAGGCTGCAGGTAGCTTGGAGTCTCAGGTGAGGAAGCATGAGGTGGGCAGGTCGGCACTTTTGGTATTGCTCATTAGAATGACTCACAGCTTGGATACAAAGCCAGGGAGATGAGGATTACTCACTGCTCCTTTCAGCTGATCAGACCTCCTTCCAAAACCTGAGTTAGCAATTGCCACCTTTGCAGACTACAGGGTAGCCAGACCTGCAGCAGGGCTCATTACCATCATTTAGGCTCGTATAAATCACCCTGTGGTGGGACACCACGGTGCTGCAGATGGGCCAGGAGAGATGCTCTGGCTTCTCTGCTCCACCTGTTTTCTGTATGACTCCCAGAGCACCCACCAGCTGGTGGCACATCAGTTTTCCACCACCCTGAGCAGGAACTGCAGCTCCCTGCACAGGAAGCAGTCACTGTCTGGGTGGTCCCCAGGCTGGAGGCTGCCAGGCTTTAAGCCATCACACAACTTTGCTTCACAACAGCATTTGTGTGAGCCAAGCTGTGGGTCTGCCCTTCTCACAGGGGAAAGCCTCTCACTGAAGACATTTCAGGGGAAAGAAAGCTCCAAGGAAAATGTGAAAGAAAGACATCTATGTCCTCAAAGACACCTAGGCACCTGCTGCTGAATGAACTCAAGGGGGAGGTGGGTTTTCTTTGTACCTTTAATACCCAGGGTGTGGATTCCTCTCAGGCTGGTGTCTGATCCTCAGAAATAGCACACATCGAGGACTGACCAGCAGAGCCCCAGAAAGGTTTTTATTTGTCATCCCAGGTTTTGCAAAGTAGCACATTACAAACACCTGAGGTATCCCAGCTTCTTTATCTCTGCTCTGATAATGAATGTTTTGACCTGAGCTAGTCTTCCCCACCTCCTCATCTGTATAAACCCACCACTTCAGAAGCAGTGTTTTTGGTGCTGCATTGCTGACTCCTGCAACTTGGGCAAAATTGCTCCAGAAATCAGAAACTTGTAGGTCAACATTTATTAACCTCATATTAAACTTTGTGTTCATTATTACCCTTGTGTTACACCATGCTCTTGGGAGTCACTACGAGCTCACTTGTACAAATACCTACTCATGTCTGTACTTTCACCACACTGGTTTACTAAAACAGCTCCCATATGGGAAATGCATTTTCATGGTTAGTTTGCTCTTTCCCCAGCCATACTGCTTGTACAACTCCTTATCCTTTAGTTGTCAGGCCTGCATGGCACCAAACCACTGACCTCTCCTATGTTTGGTAGGGAGCGAAGGAGCACTTCCATATTTCCCCACATTTGTAACGTCCTTATTCTTAGTGTTTGGGATGTTAGAAAACAGGTGGAGAAAGACAAGGAGATTTCTGCCAAAAACACATGCTCTGATTCTTAAAATAAAAAAAAAAATCATGCTTCAGGCATTAATTCAGCCTCCAATTATTAGGGAGATGGCTAAGATCACCCTGTAACTAACAGGCACTAAAGCTGCACATTGAAAGATCATTGGGCCTTCCTGTAACAAGTCACAATAAAATAATGTATTTACAAGGATGCCTTAAGAAAAAATCAGTAGAGGGGAGTGAGAGAGAAGGGGAGAAAACATCTGACCAAAAATTGTAATTAATCTGTGGAGAAGCAGGTGACAACTTAAAAGATCCAATAATGCTGTTTGTACAGTCATGAAAATAGCACAGAACAGTGCAGGTCTGCATTCAGGCCACCAAAACAGAAGTCTTGTGAAGCAAGGTGGTGGGGCTGATTTTAATGCAAGGAGGAAGTGCCTCTGAAGTTATCAATTTTCTTTTCAAAAAGATTCTTGCAGCAGGCAAGGATCAAGTAATTACTTTGCCCCTGTTCACAAGATATCTCAGAATAGTAACAGACCACACACCCAGGAGATGATTAAAGGAAGTCAGGGGTCAGGAACACAGAAAAGCTTGTGATACAGAAGAGAAGATTTGCATGGCCATGAATATTTCATGACTCACAAGCCATGTGGTTCAGAACAAATATCTGCACAAAAAAGTAGAACTGTCTGCCATCAGGTTGCATATTTCAAGACATACCTGAGTCATAAAGGTATTATTTACATGCCTTTACCCACGAAGAGAATGCAAAACTGTCTGAATCCTTGTACCTACTGTAGGGGAACATGGAAAGCCTTTCTGAAGGCTCAGCAGGATTTGAGTGGGGCCTCTGCCCTCCACTAGACCTCTGCACAGAGTGAGTTTCAGCCTAAAAGCAAAGCATAAGTAGCATTTTTCATACTGCAGGCCTATTAGAACCACTACAAAGGAAAAGAGCTGCTGCACTGTCAGTATGTCTCTTCAGCCTCTACTCCAACCCATGAAACAAAAGTGCTATTTATATGCAAGTGTATAGGTAGCAGTGCAGACAGAAGATACTGTATTCTCGGCCATTATTCCCATTTTAGACACATCAAAGCTGGTAATTGAATTTAAAAAAATACAACAAAACCCAAAAAAACAAAACACCAAACCATAAATGACTTACTTTTCTCCCAGTGAAAAGAACAAGATGTGTCAGAGGTTAAGCAGAAGTATGTCGTCCCAGGATTTTTGCAATTACACCTGGTGAGATTTCATTCTGGGAAAAGAGAGTTTATTGTGGTGGCATAAGCAGGCCCTTTCCTCACAATCAAAGCTAGGAATCTTCCCTGCCTGCACTTGCCTGTGTGTGGCTGGAATAAGCAAGTGGAGCGAGTGGCTGGGCTGACTCACCAGCACAACCAGACTCTCCTGTTGCTGCCAGCCACCGTGAAACTTTTTTCCTGCCTTTGCACCTGGGCTCTCCCTTTCCCAAGCTGCTATAAGCAGTGAGGCCCCTGACTTGAAAGAAATGCTGAGAGCCAGAGTGACATTGCTAAATTGCCCAAAGGAATTGCTCAGAGCAGGCAGGCACGTTAGCATTGCTTGTCAAAGCTGCTGCTTCTCTGAGTCTCTTAGTGCTCTCTGTGTGTGTGAAGAAAAGGTGAGAAGAAATGAGAAGTTGGGGGGAAGAAAAAAAAAAACAAAACCAAAAAGCACTGCACCAGAATTGCATCCACTGTTTTACTGACAAGAAGAAAAGTCCTTGCTTAGGGAATTTATAGCCAAAATGAGTCTAATACCACAGGGCTTGATTGCCCCGACTGAGTGCTTTACAAATTACTCACATGAGCAGCCCCACTGACTCCGTCTGAAGGATTCTTCCACGTGCACAGTCTGGCTCACAGTGATTAGCAGCAGCAAAGGGGAAAGGCATGACAAGGGAGAAATTGCTCTAAGGCAACATTATTTACTGCTTCTCTCCCTCCTAAAAGGAGTCAGGTGTTTTGACTATTTCATTCATTGGCTTCACCTTTGTTTTAAACCAGGTGCTTGCTGGAGTGGAAATAATTTATTTCACTGTTCCTTCACACAGGGAAGTCTGAAGACAAATCCAGAGCAGGTGGAAGTCCTACTTCATAAATACAATTTATTATTATAATTGTGAGGTACATGAAAACTAGTAAAATGCAGTTGTTTACCAAGATAAAATTTTGGAAGAGTCTTGACTGAGGAGGTAAATTCCCACTTCTCCACCTTCCACTATACTGCTGTTGGCCAAAAGTGTTTGGTTGCCAGCTGTCTTGTGGTTGAGTGTGACCAGGGATAAACTAGTTAATGTTGAATTTTGCTGAGGTTAGTGATGTGGCTGATGAGGTGATTTTGTTTCTTATCTACCTGCTAACCCTGGTTCTTGCTTGAGAAATCCAAAGTTGTCTCTCACAAATAGCATTTACCTCCCTTCTTCCAAAGCAAATTGAAAGCTCACTGAAAAATCTGCATCCCAAATGTAACCATTCACAACTACAAGCTTGAAGTGCAAAAAACAGTTGTTCTTGCCTCAAAGTTAATTACTTTAAGGCACTTCAGTTTCAAAAATTGTACGTTATGCTGAGAGCTGAACAATGTGAACCTCGCATGGTTGCAGAGCAAATCTCACTCCTGCCAACCAGGTTTTCAATATAATCCCATTTTTTTCTCGGTCTTCCCAGGTCTCAGGCACTGTCAGTGCTCCCCACTTCTACATTTCACTGGTGAAGAGACAAAGCAGTGCTGTTTTCTGCAATTGCATCTCTGCCCCTCTGCCTCCCCTTGGACTTGCACACTGGGAAAAACAGGAATGCAGCTCTGGCCATCCCCAGTGAGCCTGTGGGACTCAGACTGTTATGAACACAATCATGAAACACCAGGTTGAAAGGGATTGCAAGGACCATCTAGTCCAACCTTTTCTGGTAAAAGCAAGGTCTAGACACATGCTAGTATGCTGTCCAGATGAACCTTAAAGGTGTCCAAAACTGGAGAATCCACCATTTCTCTGAGGAGATTATTCCAGTGGCTGCTGTCCTCCTTGTAAAAAAATTTCCTCTTGTGCCCAACCAGAATCTTCCCAGGAGTAACTTGTGCCCATCATTTCTTGAGATGGCCATCCCTTGGGAGAGCCACTACTGGTAGGTACCCAGTGAGGTGATCTGGTCTGAGATTAGGATTCAGCTGCCCTACGAGATTCTGGAAACTTTAGTGGGTTTGACTAAATAAGAAGTCAAAGGTATTTTGTTTTGCTATCATGCTTTATTCTTAAGTACATTCAAGACCGTGAGACACTTGGACATTGTGACGGTATCAGAGTGTACTCAGCATTGTACTCCTTGAGCACACTACCATCTCAAACGTGGCCATCCACAGCCTACACTCTACTGGGGCTCTCCTGTTAACCTCATTTCACTGACAGCAAACTGAGGGACAAAGATTCAGAACAAGAGCACCAAAGGTACTTGAGTAAAAGAGTAGCTTTCATCCTGGGTAGCTGGGGAATGCAAAAGGCAGAGTTACAGCCATACATGCCATGGATGTGAAAATACCTGAGAGAGCTGGTTACTGTGGGTGTGGTGGAGAGATGGGGATTTACAGACCAGTGCTTTCCCCTCTGCACTCAGGCAGGTATATTGTCTCTGGGTACCAGGGGTTTTCTTTTTGGATGATGTTGCTTGAAACTGACAAAAGAAGATAAGGCAATGGTGTTTTCTTTTCTGGAAGGCCATGAAAAACATTCTTTTGAAGAAAACCTTGGTGACCACGCTCTGTATCTTGACACATCCCTTAAGGTGATCATGGCATTCTGTGGATTTGGCTGCAGGGGTCTTGCCCAAAACTGCACAAATCATCAGCAGTGAAAGAAGCATCTGAAACCCTGGTATTCCAAACATTAGATCTGTGCCCTGACTATCAAAACAGTTCTCTTCCATCTGCTTGGAGTCATGTGTATGTAAAACAGGCTTTCTAAAATAATGTCACATTTGAACATCCTGATCTAGACCTGAAGTCTTGCTTCTTGTCTTTCTGTACCAAGAAAGACCTGTGCCACCTCATCATCCTAATGAAGGGGGAATTTGTCTATGAAATGAAAGACAGCATGGAAGGGGGCAGGGCAGAACCTTAGAATAAAAGAACAAGAAATTCAAATTAGTCCGAAGAAGGGAAAAATTTCCAACAGAGATATTAACAAGCTTGCTTAAGATAACAGGGAGATATGGTGAACCAGTTCTTCAAGGACCGAGATAATGTCAATTTTCTTCACTTAAAATTCCAGCCTACAGTGTCTGATGAACTTCTTGTCAATATAGTATGGGCTTGACAGTGCTGCTCTTGTTCAGGGTTGTCTCCTCTTCTTGGCTTATAAAAAGTCCAGATTAAGTTTTAGTCATCTGCTCAGGACAGGGTTCAAAGCTCTGACATTAGTTTTTCCTCATCTTCTTTCAGTCAACATTTCCTATTCTCTCAGAAACAAAGCTGAAGATCTGCTTCATTCATTGCCTTTCAGGGAAAGAATCAAAATTGTCTCATCACTAAGGTTATATGGGAAAAGTCACACAAGGGCATGCAAGTAATGGCCTTGTGGCCCCCTCAGTAGTACTGGATCCACTCTTCATGAAAGATCATGAAAATGATCCAGAGATTTACTAGAGTAGTATGCATATGGAGGTCTCCAGATTGCACTGATGTTTAAAACAAGACATGGAATTTGCCACACCAATTAACATGCAGTAATGTTTCTGAACTGGCAGTGACATCTGAACTTTCAGTGGTTAGCAGACAGGCTAACAAATAAATTGTGCTCCCTGCATCACAAATTTACAATGTTTTACCCAGTATTTGAGGTCAAGACCTTAAACAAGCTGTGCTCTATGAAAAGGCACACACATAGGAGTGATCTGCAGTTATATTGTCATTTCACTACCTCTGAGCTGCTCAAGGTAGTCTTAGTCTCATGAAAACCACCTTGCCTGGAAATCAAAATTGGAAAGGTGTAGACAACAAGAGAAATATTACACTAACATTTCATTGTGGATTTCTAATACACAAAACACAGCGAGACTCTAAAACAGTGATCCCAGTATCTTTATCATATATTAACACATTTCTCATAACACTCTTGCTCACTCAACCTGTCTTTTTATTGCAATAACTTCAATTAAAAAAAAAATCCCTTTAAAACACTGCTCTAGGAGGTACAGACTGATACATCTGTCATGGTATTAAAAAGATGTGGATAAAAAAGATGGGGCTTCATTTTCATATGAGTATGAAAACAAATCAGAATCAACACTGAACATTTGTTTGCTCAATGACTGACCTATGGTAAGAGGACCTGAGAACTTCCTACCTTCAGGAAGTACCACCTGCTTAATAAAGGCCACCCTTGGTGAACTGAAAAACTATAGAATTCATTCTGAAAAACTTCCACAAACAAAAATAAATGCTCTGCTTAGCCTCTTGTCTGTATAAGGTGCTTACAAATACATGAACTTTAGAGAAAACACCTTCATCTACTGGTAAGTCGCTGAAATGATGCAGTCTTGAGGTGTGCTATTATTTGATCTTTTCTTTCCCTCGCCACTGAGTTTATCCAGTTTACTCTTCAAAGTAGTAACCCTATTTATTGCTGAAGATGACTACACTTTGAAAACACTGTGACAGAAATTATAAAGGACAAATACACACTATGTTACTTTGTGGGAAAAAAACCAACAAAAAACCAAAAACCAAAAAACCAACACCTTTTTAGGGAGTAGCTGCTTATTTGTGACTGTTAAATTTTAGAGTTCAACTCAATAGGAACTGCCTGTCAGTTGTCTACTTCTAACTGTTTGAGAACTTCACAGGGTCACCAAGAACACAGTTGGATAAAGTCTCTTTTTGCTTTTGCTGGCAGACCCAAATGCCAACATGAAAGAGTAATTTCTGACACTGCACTTTGCTATGAATGTCTCTCATTATTTTGACACTGATGATGGTTAAGTCTGTACTGCCTCAAGGGAACTACAGTAACTGTATGAATGCAAAGAGGAGCCATCTAGTAAGGTAAGCCATCCCCCATAAACATACCAAAACAAACACACAGTGCCAGTAGAATGGTGATAAAAGTGTTGATAAAAAATTTCTAGTCTTTAAACTCTACATCTAGCTTTAACTTGTAGACCTATAAATGCAATTCCTAATGTGAACGTGACCATCAACAGGTATTACTGACTTGGCGCCAGAGGCAAGAAAGGTCAACCCAATTTTGCTCTCTAGGGATCTGGATGGATGCAGGAGGGGGTTTGCATAGTGCAGCTGGAGACAGCACAGCAAGTGAGGCTATGCCCACACTCAGGCCAGGACTACAGGATACAGGCAGCTGGCACTCAGAGTAACAGCAAAGATGACAAAGGCTGCTTTACCAGCTCAAGTGGCACATGCCAAACAGCATCCTCACATCCTGTGAACTTCTAAGACTACAGCTAGCTCAGATACAAGTATATGCCACTATTTTGGTGAGACTCATCACGGAATGTGTCTTCAAAGGCTAATTATGCCAAACTTTTCATCCTTGCTGGGTGTGCAGAACTGTACCTGAACACTGGCATTTAGCCACCTCTACTCTACCAGACTGCTAAAGATGCCACACTTAACCCTATCTACTTCACTTACTTCTGAAGCAAGCATTTTTTATTTAAGCAGCGTGAAGTAGAAGGAATTTTTAGCAAGGAACACCTCAGTAAAGAAATTGTCCTTAACTAAAACTAGGCATCATCACATAAATATTAAGGAAAATGTAGAACAGCATAATCTAGTTCTTCTCCAAGGTTTCTTGCTAGGTTCACACTAGGTGGGGTGGCACACATCTTCATTTTCCAGAGTAATTAGAAACTATGCCCCAAAACAGTGTTAAAGTTACAGTAAATCAGTATTCCTCTTTCTCATTTGCTGTGACCAATTGTTAACAGTTATGCCTACGAAAGTACAGTATCACCAAAATCACATGGTTATCTTTGCGGAATTTATAGAACTGGTGCGTCCACAAACCCATATGCAAAAACTGTGTTGCAGTTTATGACATATAATGCATTCTTCCTTCATTTACAGTTACAAACAACAGCATATGCAGTAAGAAAGTGTTAAGCAAAATATACCCTGATAATGGGATGACCATGGAAGTTTAAGCCTCTTCAACAATTAACATCTTTCATAACACTGCTAGAAGCATTAATGAAAATTTAAGTGTGAAAAATGTACATTCTTTATTCTGCGGTTTAGATACAGAATAAAATTTAACTTTTCAGAAAATAAAACTATAGCTACAGCTTTGAGAGCTGTCAGTTTTCTTTTGAGGATAAAGTACATGCACTTTTTCCAGTTACTTTATTGCACATAATGTACAGTCATAAATGGTGTTTATTTACATGTGTTTTGGCAATGTCCATGTTTGCTTTTCCCCTCAGAATACATTATTTTGCACAAACAAAACCTTAAATGTTTCACACAAACTGCCATAGTACAAGTCAAAGCATATATGCATATATGTTGCTTTATTGTGGCTGTATTTTCAATTAATTCTAAGAGTTTCAGATCTCAGGTAATCTCTGCATTGGGAGGCAGATTCCTCCCAGTTAGTCTGCTGTCAGAGACGGACACCCCAACTGCAGGCACTAAGAAATTAGGACTGCAGCCTGCTGTGCCTAAGCCCCAGCCCCTATGCACCACCTGCAATTAGTGCGCAGGCACAGAGAAGGAAGAGCACTGTACTTTTGTTAACCAGTTTGATTCAACATTGATTACCACATGTTAATGTTATGGGTCATGTGTTATTTGGACAGTACTCCATTAACAGTGTTTTAGAAAAATATATCAAACATATTAAAACAAAACAGAAATTCTGGGAACAATTATGTACTTTCGGCCCCAGGAATGTGTTACTCAGATTCCATTCTGTACAACGTGCTATTTCTAATTGGTATTTTTATCCAGACACAAAGAAGAATAAGTTTGTTTTTCTCAAGTTAATTTCTTAATGGATGGTAACACACCTCAATGTTTCCCTGTATTTTCAGGGCAGAAAACCTTTTAGTGGTCCCCTGCGTGGAGTACAATCTGGCAATAAACCTTTTGCTACATATGGATTTTTTGACACACTTTAAAAAAGTGTTTATGTTCAAATAAAAGACCAGTATTGTCAGTACACTGAACATATGCTCATTAAAAATATCTGAAGGATGTTCTTAAAGGCACTTTAAATATGCACAAAAATATTCTTGGAGAAACCAAATTTGTTGTACTTCGGTACAACGCTTAAGATGTGAACACCATCGCTCAGGTGTTACTTTGAAAGACTAGATGATATTTTTGTTTATATTTTGACCTATCAAAAAAATTTACCCTATGATAAATCCCACTTTATTGGATCAATGATCTAATTGTCTTGAATATATGATCTTTCAAATGCTAAAATAATTTAACCTCAAAATAATAAGAAAAGCCAAATTCAGTGATTTAGCAATATTGAAGTCATCCTCAAATTCGGTCCTAAAAACAGTTCGCATCTTTCCTGTAAGCAGGCAAAGTATAAAATAGTTAAATTTTCAGATAGGCACTCAGGTAAATTGAGAAATGCCTTTGGTGGACAACAGTAATGAATATATTATTTTGATTTTAAGCGTTTTCCTATTTTTTTCTGTCCTTCAGCTTTAAAGTACTACAAAATTTACAGCAACTTCAACTACTGCATATACTGAAGAATGAGATGAAAATGCACTGTGGACAAAGTATAATAGTAGTTAATATCTATTGATAAAAATACAAAATAATAAAAATATTACAGAAAAGCAGTAGTTCTAGAAATGGAAGTGTTGTTCAACATAAAACATAAAAGTTTTGTTCCATCTGAATAGTTTCACCTATAATGGAGAGAGTACTTCACCAAACTACATGTGCACCTCTGATAAAATTCTTTAATATAAATTATTTGCTCTGTAATGACACTTGTTCCATTATCCAGTCAAAAGGTTCTGATAGTATCTGTTGTAAATATCTAATATTCTTATAATCTGCCTGTGGCTGAGTTTTAGGATGGCAACATGATCTGTTAAATTAAAAAAGAAACTTCTGCACAAGTGAAACTATTCAAAATGTATTGGCATTTCAGCTCTATCTAAAATTCTTGTAAAACAAAGAACTACACATTAGAAAACTAACAAATGTCATCAAAGCTAGACTATTTTTCTCCATAAAATAAAGATGCATAAAATTTTAATTACTAGCAATACTGTGAGAACTCTATTTATAAAGTTTTATATTGCATATATTTCAAGATAAATAGTTTGAAACATCATAAATTAAAGAGGAATTTGAACATATTCAGATTCCTCATCTCAATTTTTACTATCTACAGGAAAAAAACTGTTGACATCTGAAAAGTTATCTACATTGAGGATCTCCCTCGACATTGGCGGTAATTACTGCCCACTTAAGGTTACAAATGGGAAATGTAGAGGAGCCTCAGACAGTGCAGTTCTAAGAAGGGGGAAACATCAGTAAATATTTGCATAGATGTACATTCAAAACCGCATTTTCACCATTTCAATTCCCTGCATTCATGTTGCTTCAGTCATCCACAGGGATAAAGACCACATAAAGGCAGCTCTGGAATTTGAAATGGATGTTGCTTGGTAATTTAGTGAAAGGTGTATTTTTGTACTTTCTGCAGTCATTAGGAAGAGATCCAGTCTGACCTTTGGCTTACAGAAGTTGTACTCCCCTGAGCTAGGCAATACTGATAGACTATAGCAGAAGTACCAAAAAAAAGGTTACTTGAAATAGTATGGCATAAATAAGGCACATTTGCCAAAGGAAATCCCCGGGTTTTGTGTTTCAATGTACAGCAATTTGCCCAGAAATATTTAGTGCTTAGAAACGTCATGTGATGCAACAGTGAATCAGGTGCCAAAACCAACAAATCACAAATTACTGTGCGATTAACTGCAACCGCTGTATGGTTCAACAAAGAATCAAACTGGTTTCTGTACACCATCATGATTTACCAATACACTGGCATCTTTTGCTCTTTTGCTGTGAGCCAATAGTAATTATTTTAGAGAAAGAAAAAGAAAGTGTGGAATTAGTAATGCAGATGCTGAAAGGCAAGTGGTGAGACTCTACAAGAAGAATGCCTCAAAAAATGCTACTTTGTTCCCGTTTCTACTGGCACCTATTCCCCAAGGTAAAAGGCCAGAACGACCAAAGCCAACTTAATAGTAGTGTGCAGAATGTCAGCTGACAAACAACATAAAAACAAGTCACGTTGTGTTATCTGTGGTCACGTTCTTCAGGGTTAGTCCAGTAACTCAAGACTTTACATTCTTCCGTCTTTATTTGTTTATTTTAATTAAACACGTAATGGTTAATAAACAGACATAGTCCAGAGTTAGTAGGTTGGTATTATAACATTTATTAAAATAATGCTATGGGTTAATAGAAACAGCAAAGAACCAAAGAATTAAAATGCAAGCTATGTAAAAACCCAACTAAAACCCAAATATGTCTAATGTATTCATCCAGTAGCTAACTAAAAGCCCAAGAAAGACAACACTCCCAATATAATAAAGTACTGCAAAACAATTGGCAATTTTTCAGTTATCAAAATTGTGGGTTTTGCATTTTGTATCCTTTTTTCTCAATCAGGAAAAAAATTCTTTTGAATGTTATATAACATACATATAAAACAAGATAGAAAAATACATTATAAACTTGTAACAATGGCTGTAAATACATTATCTTACATGTTTCTCATAGGCAATAGGTTGGTTATGGTACATACATAGCATGAAACTACTAAGATAATAAAGAATAGACAAATACATGTCATCTGTACGGTTACATACAAGCGACACTCCCATCTACCCACTCTAAAAAAATTACATAATACTGTCAGAAAGAAGTCTTAAAACTACTTATTTTAATAAAGAAAAAGTCATTAAAGAATGATAATACTGAGAACCAAGGCATTCAGAGATTTCAAAAGTCATGCTTTTTTTTAAAGTTGATCCAAAATTTTGTCAACTAAGTTTTCAGAAGTTTGTTCAGAGCAAACATTACTTTCACATGTCACACATCTATTCCATACACTTCCCCTCCCCCCCCAGTAAAAGACCTTTGATAAATGTCTAAAGCGTCCAGGTTTTATCATAGTTGAGATGAAACTGGATCAAATACTGGTATTGTTTTAGCAAATCTCTCTTCAAATGTTCGAGTGTCGCAAGTTTATTCAACCAACCAACCAACCAAAATAAAATCAAAATGGCACAGCATATACTGTAAATAAAATCAACACAACTGTATGTGTAACAGGAAGACAAAGCCGGTGGCACAATAAACAAAAAAATCTAGCTGAATACGAAAGGATGAATGTCTATTGCATAGTAAATAAACTGATAATTATTTCCAGGTGAGACAAGATGTTAGATGAGGTCACCATGCAGGTGCTTAAAAATGTAAGCCCTCTTAGCTTACTATTGACCTTTCATTTGGAAGCTGTGAAGATTTGCAGGAGGAGAATAAGTTGACAAGAGGGGAATAAAATTATCACCTGATATTTGCCAAGTTTAGTACTGAGCCCCACAAAGTAATACTTAATGTTTTCAGAACTAAATACTGTGCGTTCAACAGCTTCAGCTCTTGAAATTGCCCAGCTATTCGAGCCTCATGTGGAAACAAGGGTTAAAAGTAAGGTATAGCTGGACTTCAAGTGGCTGAAGTCCCTCTCCTGCTTATCTTTTGAAGAAAAGCCAATGAGCCAGATCTAACAATAGTCAAAGAAGAGCTGAAAAGTAAGTAACTTCTGTGCTGTTTGCCACTGCAGGAGTGAGCTGCTTGTGGAAACTGGGGATGTACTCAGTCACTGACTGAAAACTCACTAAGCACTTTCAGTTTCATTATCTGCACAATACCCATTTTCTGGGTGATGCCAAAACCCACTACATTGAAGTAATATTTATTTCAACCAAAATCAAGAAAACTCCTCTCCATCCTTGAACAAAAATGACATAACTTCCAGCTCTACAAACATTTGTCAGCTAATAATCTCCTTTAGCATGAGACAGTCTGTATCACAGAACCCTTTGGTTTATGTTGCACAAATACGGCATTTGCTATGATTTAAAAAGTAGAGGGGTTGAAATAATAATGGGCTGGTTTGATGAAAACTTAGCAAATACTTCACTTAATGAGATTTTGGCAAAGTCACATCACACTAGTATGGCAAAAATCAGGTAATTAATATGGTCAACTCATCATTTGTCTTCCCTCACAGCTTCTTTCACATACTGGGCGACTGAGTGGCATGCAGTAACTTGTCTGAGGGAGAAGCTGATTATACAAGACATTTGACTAAATGACCATGAAGAAAATAAGGCACTTCCTTTTCTTTAGACTTATTCCAATACTTAAAAAATAAAAAAGAAAGACTAAAAGGCTCTTTTGGTCTTTTGTTTCTTGACAACCACCAGAAAAAATCATTTAATGAAATAAAGGGTTTCTTTGTTCTTTTTTTTTTTTTTATAACACTTGAAAGTATAAAATGCTACATTTCCAAAAATATATTTTTTTTTCTGCACCAGCACCCTTGTATAGTAAAAGTATCTACTTTTTTGTTCATTTTGTTTCAATGCACTACACTTTATCTACAATTTCATTACATGTATACAGCAAATAGGCAAGCATGGCTTTTACATCCTTAATGAAATTTTTTCTATACAGGGAGGTTTAAAAAAAATATTTGAACAGTTTGCCCAGTAATGTGACACATAATGCATGTACCTTGTTCTCATGTAATCTTCCAAGGAGATTAAAATATGGTTAAAACAATTTCAACTTTTATTTTGCTTTAATAGTGTTGCTGTTTTGTTCTCTGCATTAATGTAGTTCTGAAAAGTCATCGTAATCTGCATTTCATGGCACACTTTCCTTTAAAACGTCCAATTTGGCAGGCAATAGAAAAAAGGCTGCAACATCTGCCCTTTGAGGGCACTGGTAGTGACTAAACAGCATATCAAATTTTGAATACTTTTTGGAATCCCTTCCCCAATGACATCCCTGACCAAAGGTTCATGCATGATGCATCATCACACAGTACATTCAGAGAGAGCTTTGACTTTTTTTAATTTTTTTTTTTTTTCTGAGAAGAAAAATATTCCTAGAAGTCTCTCACAGTAACTGCCTCTGTCATCGGGTAGTTAAGGGACATCTGTCTCCATCTCGTGCGAGGCCTCCTTACCGTTCGCTTGGGGCGGGACACTAGAGGATGATCAGTGCGGAGGGATGAGTTGGACCTTATTGCTTTACTACTATTCAGTGCAGGTTCTAGAACCACTTTCACCCAAACAGGAGAACAACAAAAAGCGGAGTTGGAGGACAACAATTTCTTTGTCTGTTTTGTTAGATGGTAAGACGAACGGACAAGTGCCCCAGCTCGCTGCACTGAAGACAGGCAAGCAAAGGCGTTTACCAGTTAACTGATCAGCAGGCAGGCATGGTCAGGTCATCATTGGGTGAAGAGTTCAGAGGTCAGAAGGTCATAGGTTAGTTGCCGGTGGCGGCTGGGGGGTTAGAAACAAAAAAAACAAAAAAAACAAAAAAAAAAAAAACGAAAAAAAAACAAAAAAAA
>VXBI01013609.1:438103-580318 GCA_013397375.1 Toxostoma redivivum
AAAAAAAGAAAGAAAAGATAGAGAAGAGATTAGTTCCAGCTAGTGACGGCTTAATGACAACATGAAAACTAATCACAACTAATAAAAAAAACAAGCATGTTTAATTCTGACATACTGATTGACACCATCTACAGAATGCAATAAAATCATGACAGCCCTCCATCATGATTTGGACATGTGAAGGAGAAGCCCACTCCCACAAAACCGGTTAACAGGAGAAATAGAGATAAAATATGACTAACGACTAATGGTTAGTAGCAGTCGATGAAGGAAATTGGAAAACAAAAAACGATGAACAGTTTCTGAACTGGGTAGAAGATTTCTGGAACAACAGTCAGTGCACAGCATCAGTATCTGACTGCTATTAAGCATTAGTACCTCCCCAGGTGCAAGCATTAAAGCAACTATTAATGATGGATGTGATTATTAATAACTGGTTGTTAAAAGAATGGAGTCATCTAAGGAATTCTGGACTTAGAGAAATAATTTGGTTCAACAAACTATGGGCCAAACAAAGGGTTTTTGTTCAATAAATTTTTTATTGCCTTTCATTTATTCTATTTACAAACAACATGGAATTTCTTGGCCTCATGATACAAAGCAGTACTATAAACTGTAGTCTAGCAACGTAGGCATCATCGTGGAAACCAGGAAAACGCTCAGCCTGCTACTATAGCCAGCATTTTCCCGTTTGAAATACTATTTTACATATAGGACACTTATAAAATGCACTTGCATGTAAACACTGTAAAAGTCCTGCCATTTTAAAGTCTATACTTAAAAAGCTCTAAGTACATGAAAAAATAGAGAAAATATCTAATTGATACTAATAAGGCATTTTAAAACTACAAACAGCTCTCTTTATTCATTTTCAAAGCTAATACTCTGCAAATACAATAAAATCTGACATTTCATATACATTCCTGCTTTATATTTTTATATTTTAAAAGAAGCCACCTGTAAATACTATTTTCTTTTGCAAAAAAAAAGGAAAAAGAAAAAAAAACAATAAAACAAAACAAAAAAAAACCCAAAACCACAAACAAATTACAGTAAAACATAAAAAAGTTCTCAAGTGGAAAGTTATCATTCCCAATGTTCATGAGCTATTCCTTCTTTAATCATTCTCTCGCATTCTCCTTCACCAAACTTGGTCCACTTAACAGTAGTATGATATTTTTATTTTTTTTTTAAGACTCATTCAACAGCTTAATTAGAGCTAATAAAGTCTGAGGTTGATAAAAGTTTCTGTACTGTTGCCATTTTGACTAAGGCAGAGGAGATGAAAGTGAGAAAGGTATTCAGTGCAAAGTCAGATTTGTGCCATTACATAAAATTAAGTCCAGTAGATGTAATATTCACAGATACCATTGATTTAACAATCTTTCTTGTGGGTTCATTTACTTTCACATAATATAAGTGGCCTATCATTTAGGATACAGTTCATAACACTACAAAAAATAACTACTGTAACATAAATGAGACCAAACGCTCCCTGAATTCTTTTTTAGAATCATGCTAAGTGGGATTTGTTTAAATTATAACAGCTGTTTCAAAAAAGAAGAAAAAATTAAAATAAATATTTTATGTGGCACAATCTTACCACTTTACAGGTATACTAGAAACAGAATCTTAAAGCATTTTGATACTCATTACAATTTTGATTAAAAGGTATTAAAATTTATATATAAATTATGTGATAATTGGTTTGGATAAAACATTTGAGAAAATTCTCAGCATTAATATTTCTTGTGGAGTTTAAAATCAAAGCAAGCTACCTTTAAAAAATACCAGGACACCTGTGATACATCCTCTGCCAAGTCTCTGGCCTTCTACAGTACACACAGGTTTGTCAACTGTGCAACACCATTTACAGTTTATTACAATTAAATCAGTCAGTCTCTCTGTTATATGAATCAAATTCAATTTTGTATTATTTATAAACTGGGGGTTTATTCTGAGTTAAAATGAGCTATATTTTCCAACCCTTCACCAATTCTATATGCTTAGTTGTAAAACATTTACACATTTGGGGATTCTTGCTTTAAATGCAGTGCTTATCTCTGGGAAAAAACCCCAAACCCCAACAAAAATCCAAAACTATGCAAAGAATAAAAACGACTTAAAAAGTGAATGCAGTAGTACTACAAAGTCATCTGAGAGTCAATTTAGAATTAAAAAAAAAAAACAAAAACAAACAAAAACCCAAAAAAAACCTAAAAAACAAAACATCACTTTAGACCCGATGAATGCAAAGATAGATCTAGTGACACTTAACTATGTAAAAAAAAATTTCCACATTGAAAAAAAAAAAAAAGTATTTCGGTTTGCTGACATTGCTTTTTGTGGCCACAGCTATAGCTATCCTGGTGACAGAACAACCAAATAGGTGAATATGACAAATACTGCTAGTATTTTAATTCTACAATATAATTTCACTACATTTAAAGAAATTTTTATTGCTGAACAAAATTGTCTCCAAGACCCATTGTTTGAAGCTTTTAGGTATGTGCAGTGATAACGTAGGATTTAAAATTTAAAATAAAATTAAGTTCAGTTGTAAAATTAACTTTGTGTAAATTTCTTAATACACACTGAAATTATTCAGATAAGATTTTAAAATAATCTTCTCCTGAAATAACAGCATGGTTTTCCTAAGAGAGAGGTGTGCATGATTTATTCCACAGGAAAAAGCCATGTATTTATTTATCTACTTAAGACAGTGGGTTTCCAATATTGCTAGAGATGAATGCTGTTCTATCAGAAAATGTCTGTCTTTTAAAAGAAGGTGAAATTATGCCAATATTTAATTTAAATTACTTTTAAGTGACCCAGATGAAACATCTAGGGTCTTCAAAAATATTTAAAATCTACGTTGAGCAAGTATTACAATGATAAACTACAAAATAGTATTTTCTCCATGAAAACACCCCTATGCCCACTTTATGAGTGTATTTACTAGTTGTCTCAGGTAATATTCAATTACACAAAAAGATAGCCACATCTGTCACCTGAAACTATCATTTGCAGATCATGAAGGCCATAGCAAAAAACTGATTTTTGCAACATCAGGTCAAATTTTCAAAGACAACCAAACCCTTATCACCAATTTCTCTTGACTGAGATTGAAAAAAAAAATATTAAAACCTATGATTAAAATGACCTTAAACTGACTATATCCTGTTGCCCCTTTGAAGAGTTCTCAAGAAATGAGAACAAGCCAATGGGCTGCAAATAGTGTGCAGTAATATAAAAAAATCTTACAGAAAACTAAAGTAGTGTCCTGTACCAGCTTTACACTTTCTGTAAAGCCAAAGATCATATCAAAGATAAAAATGTTACATAAATATACCAAATATCCAGGAGGGCCCCTTTTACTGTTCTGACCAGAATCTGTATTCTCTCTTGTAGTTAATTTATGGAAGGTTGTGAGAAGTGTAGTCAATGTTTGGAGATGTCAGATATGTCACTGGAATTTTGCTTTTGAATATTACAATATCATGGAAGCCTGCACAACATTGATTTGGATGAGAGCAGAATAATAATACTTGGCACATAATGCTTTGCATCCTCAAAGCCCTGTACAAACCAAGAACCCCCACAACACCCCTGTGAGGTAGGGAAGTATTATTATCCTTATTTGACCAAGGGGAAACCATATACAGAGAGATTAAATGACTTGCTGAGAACCACAGTGAGTTAGCAGCAGGGATGGGATAAGAATTCATCCCCCACACTGCTTCCTAGCCAATGTCAATAAACCGAAAATATCAGTTTTCTCAATAGGCTTAAACACTTCATTCAGGGGTCCAAAGGCATGACACTTGAGGATCAGGAGAAAAATGAAGATTTACTTTCCATTCAAGGGTTAAAGAGAGATGCCCAAATATTGGATGTCATCTCACCAACAGGTCTTCAAAAGTTGTTTCTCCTTCAGGTTATACATTTTAGCAGCAAAAGGCAAATACCAAGAAATAGATTTTGGAAAAAAAACCCAAAACCAAACAAAAACCAAAACAACTAAAACAACCAAAACCCCCTTTTTTTCCCTACCCATACTAATTCAAACTCAAACAACTTTTGAAGTTATCTTCACAGCCCTTACCTTTCTGAATTCAGTTAGGTATCTGAGAACATGCATCCTCCTCATAATATACAGTACAGTGGCTCAAAAGTTTATTGGAAAAAAGGGAATCTAAATCTTCAGATTTCTCCAAACACAGACAGGAGGCATTTATTCCTTTACTTCTTTCTCATTAAGCAACCATCCATTCATTTTATTTTGCAACACCAATCTGATATTTCCACACCAATTAAAAGAATGAACCAGGGGAGGAAAGAGGGGAACATGACCAAATTAATTATTGCAGCACTGATTTCATTGCGTTTCCTGATGCAGATAGATGTTTCATTTTTAATACTGAATCAATTATAGAATTTCTGTTAAATATATCAAAGCATATATATTTAATTGAGCTGGGAAAGCCAAGTTTAGAATTTTTTTTTTAAAACTGCAAGCATTCCCAAAGCTATTAACTTGTCCAGGTTTTTGAGAAAAATCATGAATGGGTCAAGACAGGGTATTTGGTTAACCAGCTGTGGTGTTGCAAATCTCATGTACACTCAAAGCACTTCTTACAAACAAGAACTGCAGAACTAAACTAACCTCGGTCTGCGGTCACAATCCTTTGGTAAGGATGGACACGCATATCGTGCCTTCGAACTTTAGTAGCCACCGCACCTAGTTAAATTGCAATTACCAAGACAAAGTTAGAAAACATTCACAGAAAACATTAACAGCAGGTTTATCAAAATGGATTTAAATGATCATTAACTACAAAAGTTCATTTTAAGAAAAGCAACAAGTTAAGGCACAGTAGTTTCAAATCTTAATCTTAAAAAGTTTATCTGTGCAGATTAATATTGCATTTATTTTAAACATCCTGGCCTTAACCTGTTTAATCCATTCATTTACAATCCCAAAATTACAGTATTTCATGAAATCTATTAGACCCAAGCACATTTAAGCTTTACTAGTCACATATTCACTGAAGTGCCTTTCTTGCAGCAGGACTATTTTAAATAATGCCATCTTTAATACTGACAATTATTTGCTAATCTTAAGATCACTTCCAGTTCTACCACAAAAAAAAAGTTTTAAAGCAATTCTTCAAGCCTACAGATTGTGATTTTAAACTTTAAGTCAATAAGTATGAACTGCAATGAATTAGGTGATTAGTAAAGCAAACACTATATAGAACACTTAGCAGTCAGTATACTACTATACACTCATAAATTACAGCTACTCTGTAATAATAGGACCTAATCCAAATTAATAGCACTATTTTATTTTAAATCTATGTGCAAAAAAGTGCAAGTAAGTCACTGACTGCTAGGCCAAGCTTTTTTCAAGGCTGCTGAAAACTAAGCATTTGTTAAAATTCAGATCTGATGAAGGATCAGTTAAGACCGTTCTTGAATTCTTAGCCTTTCGTTGGGAAAGCCATACCTGAAGATAAAAGGAAGGGAATTGAAAGTTAGTCACCAACTAAACTTTGATCTCAACACCAACATCCCCAAAAATACTGATAGGGATGCATTTCCCTGCTATTTTTAACAGAATTATTTTAAAACATCTTAAAAGTCCACCAGAAAAATGGACAAAGATTCATGAGAATGAGCATATAACAAAATAAAATTCAATGAAACCCAAATTTAATGCAATTAACTCCATAGAATTGCTCAGATAATAGAGCAGATGTATTAAGAGTTATCGATTCTAGGCAGCTAAAGTGGGAGTGTGAGTTTTTTTTCCCACACTCCATTTTCCTTCTTTAAATAACATTTTCTTGATGAGGTGTGTTTTGGGCAATACACCTCACACAGTTAAGCCTGAGAGTATACAACAGTTTCAGATGCCATTTTAGCAGTAATTTTAATTTTTCCCACCTATCTCTTTATAGAAAATCCTGTGAGAAGTCCAAGTTCCCTGCATTGTAATAAACTTTACTCTGGAATGCTGTATTTCTTTACTTGTTATGAACTGAATTCAGGAGAGGAGCTTGCCACTAACCACTAACGGTTACTTTGATGAACTCTCTAACTGTGACTTCACCCCAGGATGTACCACAACTGGACTCACAAACTGGGGGTAGAGGAGCTAGGGAAAATATTTACACATTTGTGGGAAATTAATAAATGATAATCTAATCATATGCTTGTGGAATTTTGGCTATGGGTTAACTGACAACAATCATAAGCTGACAGATGTACTGCATACTTTTGTCCTACTATAATTTTTGTTATTGATTCACCAACCCTGCAAGACAGAAGTCAGAAATACATTTTCTTTTTTACTGTACATAATGGGGAAACATGCACACATACAGATAACTCACCGAGTATTTGTCATGTGAAACACTGATTTTTTGCAATACTTTCAACAAAATATTGACTTTGAACCTTATTGTCCAGTGTTCATTAGAGATGTTTAGAATTTGTGTAAATCAATAACTGCCACTGAACAAACTAAGATCAAAGTCCTATAAAATCAACATTATGCAGCACCAAGGTGATAAGCAATTCAGAATAAACTGAAAAGATTATTTAGATTCTGCAGAAGGCAGGGAAGGAAGAAACTATTGGAACAGCTTGCTCCATATTGGGCATTTAACTGAATTGTCATGGCTGCTTTATGATTCTTGCCTTCACACACCAAGCGAGTGGTCTGAAAGATTAGGAATGATGGACATTTCAGTGCAATGTACATAAAAGAAGCCATCAGTAAAGCTGTTAATTTTATTGTCCTTTGGTCAGAACTTGGTTTGTTTTATATTCATTCACTGAAATAATTTTCTGCTCACAATATAATTCAGAGCTTTCTGACACTGAGGAGAGATTTATCAATTGCGTATTAAATAAACAAAAACTCCAACTGAACAAAGACTTTTCCACTCCCTCCAGTTTTGCTACTAATACGATAAAGCAATTAATGAGATACCGCTTCCAAAAACTGCTGGATGTATATTTATGTTAAAGAGAATACAAACTAATCTATTATTCATGGGAGCCCAGATGACATGTAACAGACATCAACTTGTATTTGGCTTTTTTTCCCTTGTCTATGTACCTACCATCTAATATCATACAAACACGAAGACTTTATCTTTGGTATATTTATTAAGAGCAGCTCTCCTAGAAGATTTTGATATACCTGAAATAAGTTTGATTCTTCAGATTTTTTTTCCTTTGAGCTCCACGAACCCCTACCTTGCAAACACAACAGAAGCACAAGCAACACATTCTGCAGTATAAAGGTCTTACCTAATACACCACTAGGTTCAATAGGGTACTCAAGGATTGATGTAGCTGGTGCCAGCGTGTAGGGGTATTCGTATGGTGTGTAAATTAGACCGGCCTCGGGTCCGGGTGGAACTATTGCAGCAGTGGGATGAGGAGTTCCGTTTGGCATGACAGCGGTTTGTATTTGTCTGATCAAAGGCATTATGGTAGGGCCAGCTGGCGTAGGAGTACGCAGGGCAGCTGGTGGGAGAACAGGCGCAGGCCCAGTAATAATCCTTGGAGCCTGGGCTGTTGCTGCAAGAGAAAAGGCAAGGGCTGCTACAGTAAGCAAAGAAATTCAGAGGAAAGTATGGAGATAGCAGTACAAAACGTGGAAAGAATGGGAAAAAAGGGAAAAAGTAGGAAAGAAGAAAAATAAAAGGAAATCATTAGTACATGCGCTGATCACACAGTGCCAAAGCACACCATTCAAATGCAAATAGCTTTCCATTTTCCAGTGTGATTAAGTATGAACATGCAAAATAAAAAAGCCATTGTAAAACAGTGAGGTAGATTTCTCAAACAGGTTACACGGCACGAAAGCTCCATTTAGACCACATTTCTTCATTTATGCTATCAAGACTGCATGAGACTGAGATGCATGCAGGAAATACAAGGAAAATACTGTCACAATCAAATATAGAGTACAAAATTTAGTGCATCTATAAAGTCCACAGACGCTCAGTTATGCAGAGCTGCTGTATGAGTCGAGTTTTTATATGTCTTAAAATTGTATTTAAACATATACACAATTCCCATTTCCAGGATCAGTGAAGTTGAAGATGACCTAGAAACACAAACCAGTCCTGTCCTACCCTAACATGAATAAAATAGACTCAAAATTTATTTCCATATAAAATTTCACCTAGTAACATACTTCCTTTGTATTAGAATCTCACCATGGCCTTGCTTAAGTTAAAGAAAACAGGTGGTTTTTCCATTTTGGTTTGTGTTTTTTTGTTCATTTGTGCTGGTTTTGTTTGTTTTCTGAAGTGGTGTAGCACATTTCATTAAGTGTTATTTGAAGCCTGTTAGCACACCAGATGAACAACAACTTAAGCACTAGCACAACTGCTGGTAACAGTCAATATTAAAGGGTTATAATTTCTGTATTTCTATGCACAACTGTTGATCTACATTCATTTAATTTACTAACAGGTGCCCTGAAAACAGAAATGTGGCAAAGTTTTTTCAGATTTGAGACTGGTGCATACTTAAAATTATTTTTATTTTTTAAACAAAAAAGCTCAGACAATTTAAAAATGGCACTCAAAGATTTTTACTTCCTCTCCTAAACAGAAATAAACCAGTACAGCTTCTACATCTTTCAACTTTTCAGTAAAATCAAAACACAAAGACTGAAATTGTCCTATCAAATAATGAGTGTGGCTTCCTCTAGTCAAAAAGTAAATAAAAAATTTCATCTTCCCACTTACACTGATACAATAGACCAATGGGAACAGACCAGACAAAGAAATTACTCAAATTAATAAAGAAATTTCTGTGCAAAAGTTTACATCTATTCAAGCTATTCTGAAAGCTATTTTACTCCTAAATTTGTAACAATTTAGAGACTACCATATATTTAAAACTGACCTAGCTTTAAATATCATAGTGTTCATTAGGGCTGAAAGATTTACCATTAGCATTGTAGTGGTAAAAGCCCTTGCTTATGTCCCTTTTCAAATCAGAATAATTACACTGGTGTAAGCACTCTCAAATTGACCTAACTGCATTCCAACCTTTAAACATATTCAACATTGAAATGGGGACTGTGTGGAGAAACAAATTTGCAAATATCAGTAGGTCCTTAGTGAAAAGACTGATTTAACTGTGCTTACATTTGACATCTGTATCACAGCTACAGCAAAAATGAACTTTTGAACAGCGTCAGCAACTATATATTCAGGAGGATAAATTAGATTTTCAACAGAAGAAAATAATTTGGATCACACATAACAGGTATATGCTTTCATTAGTAGGTGTATGTAATTAATTTTCAAGAGTAAACTTGTGCATACATGCGTTTGCAAAAGCATTTTCACACAAATGTAATGGAAGTAATTGTAAAAATGGCTCATTACATCACTGATCCCTGTGAACTCAGCTGTGAAATCAGTTGATGAATTGTTGGCAAAACATAACATTGGGGGTACACATGCAAGCAAGATGGAAGGAAGGAATATAATACAGAAAAATGTATTCACAGTATCCTGAACCTCTGTAACATTTTAAAATTAAATCTCTAAAAATAAAACTGCAAAGGAATCTACTGTCCTTTATATGTTTTAAGGAAAAAATGACTTTAAAATAGAAAAATCTGGCTGAAGGGTTGAGATTTTCTATACGACATATTTGTAAATATTTCAACCCATACATACTGTTAAAAAAATAATGGGGACAAGAAACAAGCTGAAAAAATCCCGCAAACTAACATAACTTATCCCCCAAAACTCTATAGCAACAGCTACCTACAGTTTTTGTTGGGTTCTTACTGCCTTCCATTCTCCAACATAAGTTGCCACTGTACATTTTCCAAAGGTAGCTTTAAGATTCAAAAACTGCAAACACTTCCATGGCATTGACCCTTGAGCTATGACATGCTTACGTGATTTGATGTTGGCATCTCTGTAGGTGCCATTCAGAATTGCAAGCTCCATCAGCTGCATCTTTTTAAGGCTGTCTTCTCCTTCTGCCTGCATATGAAAAAATGGGAAGGAAGTCAGGATTATCAACTCACTAGCGCATAAGATTTAAGTGACCTAGAATAAAACTGTTCAAGTTCTAACCAAGCAAAATACTTGCTTACCATTAGTCACAAAAGCAGCAAGGTTTGTCAACTTGACCATAAAATTAAGTACAATATGCCTGCTGACTATCATTAAGTCTTGTTGACAAATATCTTACAAGAGTTTTGGAAAAGGTTCATAACATAAATTATAAAAATTAAGGACTAAATATAAATTGCATTTGGTAGAAATAATTTAAGGAATTTTTTTCTCAAATACATTTTCACATATTCCTAAAGGTATCTTTACAAAAATTGTATTATTTGGCCAGAAGAAGAATATACATCACAAAATTATTGCAATTTGCTCTACTATAGTCAATAGAGACTACTGCGGGGTGGGGCAAACAAAAAATTAAACAACAATCCTTGAGTAGCTTTCCAGACAGGATATTGACAACTGCCCTGAGGCTCATTCTGGCACACGCAGATGTATTCTGATGAGGATGTAACTACTATTAACACAGCATACACCACTCTTGGTTTTGCTTCAATAAAAAACTACTTCCCTGAAGTTACCTACTCCACTGGTATTGTGCAGGTTGCCTAAATATTAAGCAATGTTCAGTAGAAAAATGCTCACTTCTTCAGTTATTAATAATAAAAACATTTCTAACAGTATAATTTCATTTTTAAGACCAGAGATTTTCTGATCAGTCTTTCCAAGAATACTACCATTTGTTTAGTCTACACTCTACCGAACAGAAAATGTGATTATGATATAGGAAACCCTATAGGAAACCCTAGAGGGATAGTCTACTTTAATGTTAGGCTATCATTCCTGTATGGAATACCACTGCTGAAATTCCTAAGTCAGATGCACAGAAGGGCAGCTTTACTGTGAGCTGCAATGCATTCTTCCTTTGCTAAACTGGATTTCTCACATTTTTACTTATCTAATCACACAATATTTTCCAGGTATTTGGAAAGTATTGCCCAAGTTAAAGAGCTTGTTATACATACTTCACTCCCAAACTATGGATTAGTAATTTACTAAAGTCCAAGACAAAAATAGCTTCCGAATTTTATCTAAGCAGATAGAGTACTTATTTTGAGGTATGCTCAAGGGCCACAACCCCTTGCAAATGAAACTTTTAGCAGTTGATTTTTATCAACAACTCAAAAGCAACATGGTAAGATGAGTCAACACTGAATTCCTTTCAAATGTCAGAAATTGAAAGTCCAAACTGTAACACTAAGAACTTGCAAAAACACCAAGATTATCACATAGTAAACATTCAGAATATACTGGAAGTTAGACATTTTCTTTATATGTTAAATACTGTGTAACATGGCAAGCTGACACTAATACTAAAAACAGAAATACACATTCAATTACCATCTTAACTAGAAATTAACTGTACAGTTAAGTGCTGTACTACCCAGAAATGTCAGACACCATAGTTCCATAGTCCCTTTGGAATATATAATGTGCCAATTCTAGCAATCTTAACATGACATAGAGCAGATTTATAATTTACATGCAAAATAATTTCATCTTCTTTTTTTTAATAAACTGTTTTTCCATTGCATCTTTGCTGGTAAATTACTTAAGCAATCGTAACGCAATAAAACCAATTCCAAATCTATTTACCTATCCAGAGCCCACAAATTCTTGTCATTCTGGATATACCTTATCAAAGTTATTTTAGCAATAAAGATTTTTTCTACACATTGATTAATCTTTTCCCCTCCCCCATAAGCTGTACTTTTTCATTTGCTTTTTGTTTGCATTCATGTATTTATTTATTTGAAAGTGTGCAACAAGAAAACCTCCTCACAATGTCAACTGCATCTCCCATATACTTCCATTAATGTTACTAAAGTTGCTCACTTCCTCAAAATCACCTTCAGGTGATTGATCTATGCCATTAATGACTTTCAGTAAATGCTGAATATTACACTCCACTTGCTAGGATAATTTTAGTAACCCTAATCCCAGATTTTGCACCACAGTGAATATTTTCCAATGTAACTATTTATAGGACAATAATTTTAAGACAGAAAATATTTTTACCCTTTTGACATGGTCAAAAGAAGGAGATATAAGTCCAAGTAATCATTCTTACTTTAACATTTTCCTATAGGTCACTACTGCTTTCTATTAGAAGAGATGTTGCAATTACTAGGCTTTATGAAGTATGTTTATAGAAATAACAGTGGACTTAATCAAACAAAGCAGACCAAGTCCTTAAGTTTTATTTTTGAGATTTACTTCTCTAGACTATGCTCAGCAGTTGATAAACTTTTCTTCTTTTAAACAAAACCCCAAAATACAGCTTAAGATTTTCCCTTAAAAACTGTATTAGTAAAAAAAATCAGAGATGCAAGATGTGGACTTGCATTACCCGACATCAACACCGACTTCTGATGCTTTAATTTTTAAAGCATTTATTAGATACAACAAAGCCCCCAACCTCAACAAAAACCCAATCCCACCAGTGTAGAACACAGGTGTAGGGCTGACCACAAGGTCATCGTTCCGGCTCCTCCCAGAAGATGGCACTGTTTGTTGCACAATGCCATCTCTGCAGGACAGGGGTGCTGAGCACTGCCTGCACCACCCATCCTGCCAGCGCTGCCCAAACTCCTGCCACCCGCTCGCACCCTACACTTGCAACAGTCACTCGCCACCTCTCCTCAGGGTGAAGCCACAGAAGCGGCCAAGACCCTTTGGGACACACTGTCGTGTCCTTCACTCTCTGCTACCAAGCTCTCCACTTGATCATCCTCCACCAGTAGCCAACCCCTCAAATTTCCAAGAGCTTCGTCAGAGCAAGAGGCACATGTTTTTCCCTGCCCTATCCTCTCGCTTCTTTGCTGACAGATGATCAAATGAGGCACACGAGATCTATCTTAGCTCCAGGCAATCCTGCAGGCACTCTGTTAAAGCAAAGAGAAGCTGCATTGGGGATACAAAGGCAATCTCTAAAGGGACAGTACATTACCTGTACAATAGCTGCAACAAAGCTCAGTCATTTGTACCAAAAGGAAGCTACTTTGAGCAAACATCAATAAGGTCACTTAAAACCAGATTTGCATTACTAAGTTGAAGCTCAAGTGATTGACTCAAACCTCTCATCCTCTTAAATCTCCAGTGCTTTCCTTGTATTTATCATGTACAATATAACATGCAGATTAAAACAAAAAAAACCCCTTAAATGGTATCTGGAAACGTAATTTTTAAATGAAAGGAACTACTTGCAAATGCTTACTGAACACAAATACGGAAAGAGATGGAAGCAGTAAATCCTAACAAAGCCAACTGTGCACCGACACCACTGGGTGCTGTTCTGTGAACACACAAGCCTGTAACTCCTCAGTAGCTCAACTCTACCTAGGCTAGCAATAAATAGACCTAAAAGAGACCACATGCCAGTGAGGACTATAATTTTAAGTAATTGCTTTCTAATCTTTATCAGTTTAGGATTAACAGTTGCAAGGCTCAAAAAACAAGTGCTACCTACATGAAGTCTCTGGGAAACACTTCCCATAAAAACACAATTTCAAACTAAATAGCGCTGACTATACAAATGCCCACTAAAAACCACAACTGTCTCCCCTACTTAGGACAATACTGACAGTTTCACAAAAAAAGAATGCAGTTTATCATATAACTGCTATTAGTAAGAGCTTGTTTCTTGTAATGAAATGGGGAGCTTAGATAAAACACTCCAATGAATTCTTTCCATTATCAATGTCCACGCTATACTTCAACCTCAGATATTCCAAAACCTTCAGAAAATGCTTTGTTTTTAGGCATTGAAATGCCTCTGATTCTCATGTGCACACAGTGGATCCTGAGGAGTATCACAGAGTTTATCTTCTTATTTATACACAAAACATACATACACTAGATACATTTGTTATCCAGGTGGAAGACAGACAGGCATGCAGACTCCAAAGGTAAATGCCTTCATTGTGCAATGTCAATGAAGGACTTCAGCAGATGACAACAGTTTTCAGAGGTGAAAGGTGCACTGTTAGATTCTGTCAACTCTGAGAAGCCTGTAATAAATTACAGCAAAAAAGGAAAGAAAGATACTATTTAAAAGAAGGATTAAATGGCAATGTTTAGGACAGAACAGAGATCCATAAGCTAGACCTACAGAGACAGCCAGTGGGTCATGCTGCCCTACTATACTGCTGCCAGGCCCAAAAGGAACATCACTGCAGCTCAGGTAATTCAGAAATCAAACAATCCACTCACTTGTGTCATAGCTGGGATATCTTACCCTGATCGAGCTTCTTGAGCCTTACAGTCTCATACACATAACTCCCAAAATGTTCTCTGATTTTCATTATTAACAGGGCCGGAAGGGAAGGCTTTCAACGTATTTCTACAAACACAGCTGCTTTCCCCATATAATGCTCAATTTTCTTTTAAAGTAACTGCTTTGGAAAATATAACAAATACACATTTTTTCCCTACATTCATAAGAAATAGATCCTGATATTTAGGTGATGTTAGTGACTTTCACTGACAGTCTAGCTTCCAGATGCCACGCATTTTGGATGACGTTTTTGCAATCCTGTCACATCCCTGTACTTCAGCTGAATTCTCACGAACTGAAGTGAGCCCAGCCATAGGAAAGGCAGCAGACAGTTTTATTATTTTTCACAAAATGTGGAGAAGTCTGGCTTTGGGGACCAGTTCTTTATAAGCTGTTCCAGGGCTGTCATTTCAGGGTCAGAGCAGGAACAGCAAGTGGGAAGAGAAAATGGTGGCAAAGGGACATCCAGATCAGCCAGGAACACAAAGGCCAAAAACCAGTCTCCATCTTCCCCTGCCACCTGCAGCAGGCCTGTCCCACCAGGCTCATGGAAAGAATGACCAGGGGCCTCAGCAGCACCAAAGAGCACTCGCCTCCCAAGCACCTCCGCAACCTCTCCTGCAGAGCTGAGCTGCCTCCCTGCCTGCTCCACACCACCGCTGCCTCAACAGCAGCTCTTACCAGTACCCTCAGAGAGAACTCTTCCAGCTACCTAACATGTGGTCCAAGTCCATGCACCCTTCTACACATTTGCTTCAAGTAGAGAGAATTCTTCTAAGAATACACTAGATTTTTCAGAATGTAGGCAAGGTAATAAATAATTTTACATGCACTCCAAGCAGAAAGGCAGAACACTTGGCAGTTATGGAAGAACACTATACTAATGAACAAGAATAAATACTTAAAATTCTTCTTCAAATAGAAAAGTAATTTAAAATTGTCACATAAAATAAACATAACTTTTCTACCACCTGGAAATACACACATTAAACAGAAGACGTTAATTATTCTTTAGACTGCCTATCTGCATAGTATAAGCCATCTACAATTTACTAATTTAATATGAATTTTGGAAAAACGCAATAGCACCATCGAAATATTTTACTGTCATTGATCTTATGTTACTTATCCAGGAGGCAGTGCAGCTCCTCAGGGGTCTGTCACCCTGCCTTCCCGCAGTCTCCAGTTGCTCTACAGCCCAACAGCTGCAGCTTGGAGGCCTGCACTGTGACACTGGCTGGACTCTCCGGGCTCTAGAATGCTTTTATCTCCCTGACAAAGAAAAATCTTCCACTGCAATTCACTTGTAGATCAGTAAGTATTCCTAACATACCATGCACCAGTCAAAGAGTCTTTACACATGAATGTCTCCATTCAGGGACAAAAACCTTCCATTCATAATTTATAAACAAAAAAACCTTACAAACATTATACTATGAATTCCTAGACCTACATACTCAGGCATCAATATATTGTAAAATATACTACAAAGGCTAAAACACATTGGAGTGTTTCATGCTGAAGTATATATATGCTGAAAATCCATGTTTGGAAAATCTTTCTTTTCATATCAAAGTTGTTGGAAGCGATGTATCTATAGCAACAAAATCCTAGACAAGATGACAGGTAACTAGATGTAAAAGACAAAAAAAGAGCTATTTTATAAGACTCTGAATGGGAGTACCGCAACTATTAATCAATTACCTAGTGCAATAGATTAGATTCTTTTGTAAAGGCTTTCAGTTCTGTAAATTACACTATTACTCAGTATTAAAGAAAACATTACATCCTCCCTTTCCCTCAAAAAATCTGTCAAGAGACCTTCAAGTTTCCCATGCCCAGAATGTAAATATTGATAGTTAAAAGTTGCTAGTAAACATGTAACAGACTTTCTCATCCTTTATTATACAGTTCTGTGGGTGATGGACCAGAAATGCTACACCATATCTTTATTTGTTCTGAGAAGAATTGGTCAAAGAAAGAGGTCTTTTCTGTCACAGTTTTGAAGCTATCCTTATAATTAGAGGAAACTTTCCCAAATACTTCTGAGACAAAGACTTCCAGACCAGCCATATTTCTCAGAGTCCTGTATGTCATCATGGCACTGAACAGGTGGTAAAACTATAGCTCAGTTATTTCTCTATTTCCTTTGCAACACTGACATACACTGCTATGGCTATAAGGACAGGCAAAGATAAATTAGCATCATTATTTCTTCTGGGCAACACAGTCTGCTTATCTTCTTCAAAGCCAGCTCTCAGTTCAAATGATATGCAAAGAAGACTTGTGCTGTTTCACTTGACAAATTCATTGGTCATAATGTTAAAGATACACCAGGGGGAAAAGGCAGCCTATCTTTTTACACTTCCCATCACCTTATCTGACATACCCCTGTTTAATCATGATACTTGGCTTACCAGTAATACTTTTGAGAATCCTGATGCCCTCCCCCACTTTCCATTTCTGCAGGAAGAAAATACAGATAAGGTACAGAAAATTGGCACATAGCGTGTTTTACAAGCCAGACTGAAATACAGCATCAGTGGAACTTACAAGTTTGCTTCACCATATATATCCCCTAGGTGCTAGCTGGTAGCACACTGGGGTGAGGGGAACTTTGCTTGACCTTAACAGGTCATCATTTCTTTAGGACAGATGTGATGGGCTCATATTTAAATCACAGAGTTTTGGACTCTGAAGGGAAAAAAAAAAGATTACCTGAATAGGTTAAATCAGACCCTCAACAATACTTAATTTCAGAATTTGTTTTTTGCTTTGCCTTTTCTTTTTCCTTTTAATTATCATTCCTATTTTCTTTGCACATCTGCTTTAATGTTCTTAATAAAATCTGTGATAAGAATATCTCCACACCACACTGAAGAGCTTCAGCAATTCACAAAGCTCCATAACAGGAATGCATCTTTCATGACACACATATACACACTAAACCCCAGAAAGTTCTGAAGGAAAAAAAAAAATTGCAGTACATTCTTAAATGTTTTTTAAAGGCAGAATAATACTGAGATGTGTTCAGATTTATTTGCTAGCATAGACATTTGCTGATATTTGTATTAAGATTCAAATGGAATACCTACCAATCTAAAGCCATTTATGCAATTTAAAACATTAGACCTGTTTTTAGAAATGTGCAAGACCAGGTTAAAAACTTTCAGAGCTGAACACTTTAATTTTGGTATTTCTAGTTTTGGAATGCTAGACATTAAAAACTCCCCCTCTCTGGTTAGTTCAATTCTGAAAACAGCAGTTAAACTATAAGCACACTGAATGAGATAGTACCAGGCAAGCCTCTCGTATAAATTTCCCACATATGGCTCTACCAGCAACATTCTGAGTTCCACGAGCATCCTAGGAATTTAAAGAGAGCAGAACGCAAACACGACCTATATTATGCAGGTCTTTATCGCAGCTGTAGCCTTTGGAACAGGCTGAATAGTGCCAGAACACTCAGACAGTGTTGACACATTCCACTTTTATCAGGACAAATTCATTAACCCATCCTGAGTTTCAAGTAAATTATAAAAACAATTTAACTAATAAATTATATAAAATTACCTAGGATCAAGGTGATTGTTCTAACAGGTACAAATTAGAGGCAGTTGTTACAAATAGAACAACAGAATGATTAATTAAAATATTTACAGTTAAGCGTTGCCTGACCTGTGACATTTATTTTCCGTCTGTCATCCTAGGAGGTCTCTATTCAAAGTTTGAGTTTATACACTCCAAATAGCTGTAAACTCCCCTGAACTGCAAAGACATCTAACTCAAATATTGGAGTGGGTTGGGACATGGAGGGCAAGATGGGACTGGAGACATACAGCCCATTTAAGGGTTTCAAAACTAGTATTTTGTTGCAAACTGAAGAGATCTCAATGCCACAGTTTTCTTTCCAGCTATGCTAATGGTTTACTACATAAGCAAAGTCTTTCATTTTCAAAATGGCACTGAGATCTGACTTCATGTTTTCATATGGAAAACATGTCCAGTATGTTTTGAATCTGTTCCCACCAGAAACTATAAAAAAATAAGAAAGCAAGAAAAATGACATTTCATATCAAATTTAGTAACCAAGGAAGAATGTGAGGAGTTTCTCTTTAGAGCAACAGAAGAAAACTAACTGCTGGTGACAGGAAGCACAAAGACTGTTGCTGTGAATTAGTACACGTCTTTCAAGCGTATCTTCTCTCAGGTGTTTCATTAAAGACAGGATTCAGGGCTGCACACTACCACATGGGAATTCAAGCTGCAGTAGTAACTTCAAAGACATTTTTATCTTCAGCATGAGATGTCCTGAAAATGTGATACAGACTAATTAAAATAAACTATAACAAAATGGACTAAACCCATGAATTGTTTAGGCTTTTCTAGTTTTAAAGCCATTGCTCAGGGAGCAATGGTCTTCCAATAGCTTCTTCAACTGTCACACTTACTGCTCTACTCATATTTTCAACAGAAATCATGACAGCTAAATGTGATACAGAGAATTGTTTCTGCATTCCACCTACACTCCCTTTTGTAAAACACTCACATTAATGGTTTTATTTTCAAAATGACTGTTTTCTGCACACACACAACCTCTAAGGTCGAGGCATGTAATGACTGTTTCATTCACAACTTTATATAAAGCTACCATCGTGAGAAACAGAATTGTTTTAAACTTAAGTTGCCTAAAAATTCAGATTTAAGTTTTACATTTCTAATCCAATTAACAAAACAGAATATTGGAAGTTTAAAAGGAGATGTGTGCTCAGTATATACTTGCAGTAATTTTCAACAGCTGCTAAAAAGTGAATGAGTACTAAAAGCTCATTTTTTTTCCAAAATTCTTTCCAACTGCTTACACGTGTATGAGCAGCCCATAGCTGTGCTGAATCTAACACCACGTGTGTCTCGTGCACTTTACTGGTACCCTAATACCAATGTTTAAATATTGTTTAAAAACTGAAATTAGCTCTTCCATAAACATCACGCATGCCTCTCCAGTTGTTCAACTCTCAGAGCTGATGAAGTACAGAAGAAGGGGCTGATGGTAATTCCAACTGGCCGGTCTCCTCTTGTATGACTGCTAAAACCCTCTTTCACACAGCTTAAAAATACAGAGAAGCGAAAAAACTAATTGTGTGCATTCTCTTTAGGGGACAAATATGTCAATCATATGACCTTCCTGCTCGAGGCAGTGTGTTGCTAGGGAGAGAGCTTTCTCTGCTATTTACTGAGCCTTCTTTTCAGCTTTTAGAGGCTGGCCAAGACTTGTTTTCCACAGACAGGAGCGCTGCCTGGCAGGGATGGACACAAAGGGCCTTTGAGGAGCACCTCTTCCCCAGGGAACCACACCACTGCCGGGCACACCTGACCCCTCAGCGCATTCCCTCCTCCTCCAGACACAGCCCTAACCCGTGGCTACAGCACTGGGACGGTGGCCAGTGACCTTCTCTGCCTCAAGGAGGAAAGGCAGAGCCATTCTGGCTGCCTGAGGAGCCTGAGCTGCACACAGCAGCCACAGGTGTGTGTGTGCTGGGAGGTGTCCATCACTTCAGAGCATCAGGCAGCAAAGCACAGGTTTGATCACAAAGTGACACAAGGCAGCTCTCTGACTCCTGACAGCCCTGAAAATTTATTCCTGCTGTCACTCAGGAGCTGGGGAAAGGCACGCAAGTTCTGCCTATCAGTTTCTATCACTATTTTGTTTCTACATAACATAAATTTAGCATTAAAAGCATTTTTAAAAGCCTTTCAATATAGTCTCAATTCGTCAAAATACTTCTGACATCTGCAAATACTACCTAAAAATATATACGCAAGTTTTTAATTTTTTAATCAATTCCTTTAATCTTAGTAACTTCAGTTACAAAAGATTAGTGGATTCTTAGTAAATCATGAAAATCATGCAACATACTTCAGTTTCTTGTACCTACTCCAGAATAACAAAAGTGATATTAATTTGACTTTTTTTTTTTTTTTTAAATGTAGTCACATAATTTTCCAGTGCAGTCACCCAGAATAATTCAAACATACACAAGTCTTGTTTTAATTATTCATCATAGTTCTTTGGGGAAAAAAAATGGAACCTGAAGCTGGAGTAAGTGTCAAAGAAATTAAACCAACTTTATGTTTGAAGATATTCACCTTTTGGGCTTTGGGAATTAATCATGTACCTTAAGATCAGTATTTCTCATCCAGATTCTGACAAATAAGAACCACCTATTTTTCATAATGTATTAATATGCAGTCAGTTTCTTAAGATATTCTACATTGTATATGAGATTTTATTCTGCTAGGTTTTAAAACCAGATTACAAATACTTATTACTGAAAATAGAGGACATCAGCAGTAACAAAAAAATTTAGTTTTGAAAGTAGTCCTAGTGCTTTAAAAAATACACCTTACATTCTGAAAAAAGATACCAAACTGCAATAAAAATACCTTTCTGTTATCTACCGATCTGCAAAAGGAATTTGTATGTCAGAAATCTAAATTTATAACATAGTTAGAGAACTTTCCTATAACTTGTTAAATTAAAAAACCCAACCGAAAAACCTCAAAGAACAAAGAAACACCCCAAACCAAACCCACTCCCCCTTCCCTTCCCTCACCCAGTAAATTAAACAACCATTTTTATAAAAAGTTTTCTGGTATCTACAGTAAAACCTACACATCATTCCTCCCTGCCCAAGACTACTGAGATGCCATGCATAAATAACAAACTCTACCAGTTCTGTATGTGGGCCATGTTTCAGAACTCTCTCTCTCACAAGCAAGTATAGGTTATGACAGCTCACATATAGAAATGAGACCGTGGTATAGCAAACATCATCTTCTGTTCAGAAGGTACGGGGATCACGAGGTACCTGCCTAGAGAGACTTGTCAAAATGAAGGACTGGTTAACCTATTCGTAAAATCCCCAAAGAAATTACTGACCAGAATTTTTTCATCTCTTTTTTTCCTAAAATCCTACATTACCAGAATTAACTAATTATAATTTGTTTTCTATATAATAATTTAGCCTATATGATAAGACAATTAAGTTCTTTAGGTGTAATCTTCTGTCCTAGACTGAGAGAAGTATGTATCAGGCTTATCTTAAATAATTAATTTGACCACTCTTCCCTGCTGTTCTACACAATAATTTAAAAATCTGCCTCCTCAGCAGACACAGACACTAAAGTAACCATTTAGCAGGACTCACAGTATAAATTTGATCAAATTTCACTGCAAGTTAAAGGCTATACTGGGACAGAATTCAAGACCTCTGTGCTTCTCTTTGTTGCTGATCATTGCATATTTTACAGTGTTGCATTTGAACAGCTTGCTACAGACTCTGGATCATATATTACGCCAAAACTTCATTTAATAGTTTTCTTTTCATTTTCTAAGCAGCTGGATACCTGAACTGCGGCTGAAACAAACTGAAGCCACTGAGCCATCCTAGATCGAATGCTGTCATGTTATGCTAAGGAAACCATTCTTGACAGGATACTCCTGCAATACTTCTATGTAGCATCTCCCCTGTAACTTCTAACCAGCCTTAAATGCCAGATGCATACTGTAGGACCTTTGTAGAGAACATGCAATGTTGGTATTAAAAATATTAATCCACCCTAATAACATCAAACTCTTCCAGCGGTCACTTAATTTCTTCCTACACATTCCCTCCCTACCAGTGCCTTGCCCTTCATTCTCACTACTCTGTATTTGTATTGATACGAGATTTCCACCTGCTTTCTGAGTGACCCTTGAGTCCCATTAAACAAATAACACTGTCGAATTTCTAGACTTCTGACTCAATTCTTCACATCTTTCTGTTTGAATACTGAGACACTCTGGCTCTCTAAACGTTTATTAACATTAATCCAATTTTTACGAGAAACAAATTTAGACTTAGATGTTAAAAATATGAAGGATTGAATTGTCTAAGACTGCAGAATTATACTTTTGTATTGTAGTAGACAAGGTGCACAACCATAAGCACAAGCAGCTTAAAATACATTTTCTACTACAAGACAAATCACCTTAGTGCCTCTTAATCTCCTGAGCCTCAGAATCTCATGAATATTTCAAAATAATACCTAAATTCACACAGTCTCTAATTTTATGGACTATATTCTTATGCATAGCACTTTGCAGTAAAAACCTCCCTTAATGTGAGTAAAGACTAATACGTAGGGAAAAAAATCCAAAATCAGAAAAAGTGTATTTTAAGCTTTCAGTTACATGATGTGGCTGAAAAAGCAAAAAAAAAACCTAAAAAGTGATGCAAATTTTTGGACACTCAGTATAAGAATATTCATTTACACAGCATTAATGGGAAGAGACAAATGAAGACCTTTACTTCAAGCCAAGGGAAATAAGGACAAAGGTTCAAAAGGTGTGAAAAGCAAGGCATATAATTCTGAAGCGATTCAAATGAATGGATAAATTAATGGAATTTTGTTTCTAGTATGTATAAAAGTAAGTTGCTGTGCATCTGTGCATGATTGAATTCAGAAAGTTAAGACTCTGAAAAACAGAAGATGGAATGGGAATCAATCAGACAGAAAACTCAGGGAGAGTAATTTCAGAGGAAACAAGTTCAGACAAGTTTACCTAGCAAATACAACAGTTGATTCCAGAATGTAAAAAATTAAAATGCCATCCTTAAGCCTTTTTCCCAGGCTACAGATTAGTTCAGGATGATTAAGCTGAGGTTTTACTTTGCTGTCAAAGGAGTCAAAAATTATTTTTCAAGAGGTAAAAAGCCTCTCACAACTGGTACTCCTGTGGTACTTTAAGCCAATTTAGCTAGTGGTGGTCACATTCCTACACTCTTTCCTCACTGCTGCTCTCCTCTATCTTTCACTGTACCCAGGACTGAACCATGCCAACCTGCTCATCTGGGAACACTTTTTTTGTTTTAACCTGTATATTTTTCTGCCAGGTTACAAAACTGATAGAGCTCACTGCAGACTCATCAGTAAGTAAGGAGAGAGTGATGGGAGCTGACACCTCAGTGCACCAACTGACTCAGTTCCATGTGGAATTGGGAGTCCTAGTCTTGGCTAATTCTGAAACCCAGCAGTTTAATCTTCTTTTCCAAATGGAAACCACCACCTGACAACTAAATGGATTTTTTTTTCATATGAAAATATTCCACTTCATTTTTCTTATTCCTTATTCTCCTACAAGTATTTTTTTATAGTTTTTGCCCATTTCTTTATTTACAATCATTCTCTTTTCTGTCTTTCTTCTCTCTTGATGCCAACCTTCAGCAGAGAAATACTATTACAGCTTCTCTTGGCCAACTATACTGATCACACTCCTCTAGGTTACCTTAAACTATGAGAAGTGTACTCCTCCATTTGTAGATTTGCTTATCAGGAGCAAGGCTACAATCTCAAGCATTTACCTACACATTCGTATTTTGCAGACATCTTTGAACTTGTTTGGTATTTGCACTCCATGTTCTAAAAGCATTAATTGATAAAAAAACTAATTTTAAACTTCTAAAAACATAATCATCCTAAACTGGCAATTCTTACACCTTATACTAGCAACTTTAAATCCGTAGCAGTTAAATGGTGCATCCAGTACTTAAAAAGCTCCATGTTAAGAAACTGGAAGTATTGCTTGGTTTGATAGTGTGAGTACTCTACAAAAATCCGTTTCCTTATTGATTTTTTTTCTTTTTGTGTATTATACTCTTCTATAGAACTACCCCTAGTGACCGCTGCTAATTTTTTTAGCCAAGAATTGTATGACTTAAGATTATGCATTTTGTTTTCATGTCTCTGCATGTAATGTTAATTTTAGTGTAACAGTATATAAACACTTCTGACCTGGAGTTCAGATACCTACAATACACATGCAAAGAACCTGCTCTCAAAAACTTACAAGTTAGTAAGTGAAAAAAATGCAGAAGGAAATAAATTGTTGGAATCTAAAGACCAAAGGCAAAAGTAACAGTGTCCCAGCAGAAGCAGAATTAAATGGAGACTGGATAAAAATACTTGCAAGAGAGGTTATTAGAAAAGAGGGAGTGCCCAGAGAAGAAACAGCTGCTATCCCTACTGGTCTAGCAGCATGCACATTTCTTTGATTCTCTGGATTCCTGGACCAGCAGGAGCCAAGAACCCTCAAAATATAACAAATTAAACACAGAGAACAAGTACTTTGCATAGCTTCCCACTTCTTCCCCATTATGGTATTCCCACCTTTTCTGTGTGCATATCCCTGACACTTCCTCTGTGTTCTTCTGTGCTGGGTGAGACATTCAACAAGGTGATTTATATCTCTAAAACCCTCAGAAAAATTGAGTTACTTTTCTAGAACTTAAAAAATAAAATCGGCTCACAGAAAAAACTGGTTAGTGATTTTTTATTATATCCATCCACAAATTCATTAGCTGTGGCTTCATTCAGGAGTGAAGCAGAAAGGGGACTTTTGCTTTTAACATGAAACAATAGGCTCTTCACAAGTTTGTGACAACATACTTTAGCTGGAATCTGATTCAGATCTAAGCAGGCCCATCTCAGATTTACCTAAAACCAGACTTTTTTCCTGTATGCCATACTTTTAAGAAGGTTAAACAATAAGGTTTCTCCTACACTGCTCATGAGGTAAACAACAGAATATCCTTCAAATGAAATATCCATCTTCTATCAGGTAACTTGCCTGATGTGTGTTTTCATGTGCTGTGAGAAAAAGGATGTTTCTGATGTGACCAATTAGTAAGTTTTACGTTATGAAAATCCTTCATTAAAAAAAAGCTAAGTAAAATACTAGGCAGCAATTCCCACCTTCCTCTTTAACAGGTACTGAAAACTAAATTAATACTGTGTAGCCCAGATTCAGTTATCAGTAATTTTTAAATATGCCTATCTCAACATCTGACATAGCCAAAAAAATTCCACCAGTTTAAGCTTTTCCTGCACTCCCACTGCCACTTATTTCCACCTCAGTTTTGCAAGTCAAGCAGAGAGGAGAGGAAGAATGAACAAGATATGATATAATCTAGGTCTCAATCAAACCCCACAACCAATGGAACTAAAATTCTAAAATGCAGAAAAAAAATAAATCCCAGAGTATGAAATCTGAAAACTCAAATACCAATATATACCTTTTATTTTTTCAGATATTTTTACTGCCTGATTTCTGTAAATAGCATCGATTTGCACAGATGCTGTAAGGTATTGGAGCTAAGGACCTAAGCGATGCACTGAGTTCAAACCAGTATCCCAAAGAGTACTCTGTAGCATTGCCTTTTCTATATATATTTATTTTTAATGCTGATAATGTCCTCTAAACATTTAGCAACCCTCCTATAATACAGAATGTAGAAGTTTTAATAGTTTCAGTTTCTCAAGCCACTTCACAAACACTTAGATAAAATTCGTATTTTATTGTAAATATTTATTAATATTTTATTATAAAATTTTTCCTTTTAGTAACTCCTCCAAGAAATAAGAAAGTAAGGGGGTGGGGATCAAGTCTGAAGGAAGCAATTCCCTGGCAACATTTCTCTAAATAATTTTAAAATGAACAGTTAAATTTTTGAGTATTAGTAAGAATAAATGCTGTTCTTGTTGTCTTCTAATTTCTTTGGAGATATTTCTAAAGTTTCACAGAAACAGTACCCTGAGGCTACCAAACAGCTTCAGCTGCATCATTAGTAACAGTTCAGGAATTTGTTAGAACTTAGCAGCTGTTCAACCACTGAATCACCAGCACAAATTTACTATTTTCCTTTGCTAATTTACAGGATTCCTGCTAGTGATGTAAGATTATATCAAGGAGCTCTAACTGTATTTTTATGCCTTTAAACTAAAGTTAAAATGACTGCCATTACGGCAGTACTGCTCTCTTTTTAATTAGTTCCACCTCCATATCCTAATACTTATGATGAGTAAAGATTTGAGATATGTACTAGAAAGGATCACAAGGCAACATTTAAGCCTTAAGCTATATAACCGATAGAAATTATTTTGGGGAAAATATTGCATACCGCTTCAAGTATGACACGTCCTTGAATATACACTTTTAAAGCTAGCATCAAAGTATTCAAGCACATACAATCTTTCCTATTTCTGTAAGTGGCTGGGAGAGCATTAACACATGCTTCCAAACAAGCGGAGCAAAACCCCGGCCATCAGTTCTGCACAGCTACTACAGCTGACTTCTTGAGCACAGCTGAAGGTTAAACAAGCATAAGTGATGTTCATCACTTGAGGCACTTGTGAAAGCACCAAGTCCATCTTCTCACATTTCAATAGCATCGGTGCTGACAAAGAAGTCAGCGGGTCAAAACCCAGCTCCCTTTAGAGAGAAGGCGGGCAGGCCTGAGCTGGGAAAACATTTACATGTGACCCGAGGAAAAAAAACAGTTTGAAGGGCCATAGGACCTTATTTGTTTTCCAAAGAAACCTCAATGCCCTCCCTCCCCTTTCAGAAGCAGATCTGACAAGTGTTGTAATAAATATTACATGCACAGAGGAAAGTTGAAATCAATAGCAGGTTAATGTTTATTGAAACAATACAGAGGACCATTTTTAATAGCATTACTTGAAAACAGATCTAATCTAGCAAAGGAAATTCAATTTATGTTTAGAGCAATCAGATGTTGCTTTTTACTCCAGGGATTTGTTGCAAACTATGTCTCTCAAAATGTGCTTACTGTACTGTATTTAGCAGAAACAGTTTAGCCTTAATAAGCTGGTAGTCTGCAAGGGAGCATGGATCAACTTATTCTCATTAAGAATGTAAGCAGCTTTCTAACAGCCCTCTTTGCTGTTCAGCCCATGCCAGAGAAAGCAGGGATCTCTCCTCTAAACCCCGTAATTTATGAGTTTATTCAAACTCGCCAAATTGCTTTAAGTAAACGCCTCTTATATTTGAAAATTCCCATGGCAACTCATTTAGTTTGGCAGGAAGGCAGACCCAAATTCAATCCTTTTATCCTCCTGCTAAACCATTACAATGGTAATTCTGCTCTGACACTCTGAAGAGACTGCTAATTACTGTACTGGGTCCCCAGACAGATTCCCCATTCAGATTAAAATGGCTGTGCAGGCAGAGAACAGCAGAACACCTTTGTGCACAGGAAGGGATGTACTCTCGCATTTCGGCTTTTTACCAGAGAGCCTCCAAGGCTGCAGAGACAAAGCATCTCCTATCCACTAAGTCATGCAGAACAAACACCGAGGAAGGCAAAAAGCCAAGGAATGACAACCGAGCCACTAACTTCAGTGTGCTGACTACTGAAGGTACTTAGTCACCTCTCAGATGGCATTAATTAATCTCGTTATTGCTATTATACACCGCATGTAATAGTCTAAAGTACAGATCAAGGAACTACATCAAATGCTACTGAGTACTGTGTCATTATAGTCCATGTTCGAGAGCACAATGCCTGCCTGCCTGTCACGAGAATGTCTCAATTCCTGAAAAGCCACCCAGGCCCCTCTACAGCGTTATTTATTTTGAGAAGGGGACGTGCGGATTTTGTAGCAAAGCTTTCTTTACCTCCTGTCATTTTTAATCGAGAAAATGTGAAGGAAACTAATGACTGCACCCTTGCTCTTTTGCCCTAGCTGCTCCCTCTTTCATTGAAATGTAAACAGCAGCTCAATGCTGAAGAGAATAAACATTTGCTGTCTCTGGACTAACAGTGTATTGGAAAAGCCTAAACCCTGGCTTTAACTCACTCTTCGGAGCAATGAAGATGGTGGTCTGTCCTCCCCAAAATTAATTTTAGTCTGTTTTGGTCATACCACCATTTCTTTTGGAGCAAGAACATCCATAGTAAATATTACAACAACTTTCCTTCCTTTCTCCACATGAAAACTTACCAAAACTAGTAAGAAAACTAAATGTGCAAAATAAAATACATTCTTAGAAAGTTACTCAAAAGGGAAGGAAGTCAATTTTAAAATGCTAGAGATCAAGTAATGCATTTAATGTCAAAACTTACCATCTGATTTCTCTTTTAATCTAAAGTGAATAGCCCACACCTCGTACTTGTTTTTTCGAAGTTTGACTTTAAATTGTGCATTAGTTTGATTCATAGCATTTGAGAAAGTTAAGCTTTCACTTAAAAAATTACTGAGATATTTTAAACCAAATGCATATTTGTTTTAAGAACAGATTTAGTTCTAAAATCCTATATGCAATGGCAAACAAGAAACTCACAGACAATTTTATCACAAAACATTTCTAATGAAATGCAGCCATACTGCTAAAAACATCATTAAAATGTAGGCTGACTCATCTAACAAACCAGTTACATCTGGCCCAATTAGTGATGCAGTCTACAACTTCTACCAATGCAAAAGTAAAAAAATCAAAACAAAACAAAAAAATCCTAAAAAAACCAAAAACCCCACAACAAAACAACAACCTAAGAACCACCACCACCACAAAATAAAAAACAACAAACCAACAACAAAACAACATCAACAATAACAAAAAAAATCCCTACCCCCCCAACAAACAAACAAACTAACTAACTAAAAAATCCCTCATATATTGCTTCATCTGAGCTCTACATGCAATTCATTCATTGGTTTATAAGGATGCTGGTGAAGTCAGGACTAGTACCAAACAACAGGTACAACAATCTAACAATGTATTTTAATCTGAGATGTAAAGAGCATTTGAGATAAAACCATACTGATGCATTAATTATTCCTGCCCATATATTATACTTGCCAACTCTATTAATTTTTTAATTAAGTGCCTATTGGTGCTGTAGATAAGGTCGTCATATCCCTGTAGAATATTCAAGGCATAACTACGCTCCAGCATCTTACACTGCACATACAGTGTAAATGTATTAGTGTATTTCATGTCTATTGCCACCTCTGCATATTAAATGCAGTATGGTCCCAAATACTCCATACAAATTCTACAGAAAAATGAGTGCCACTCCTATTCTATCCCAAGAACAGTTCAACATCAAATTTCAACTACAGAAATATTGCTCATCTTAATTTAAATAAGAATTAGCGCCTGGCATTATTACTAATACTTTAACAAGGATAAAATAATAATTTTCTCTTTGGGGTTTCTGCTAATTTTTTCCAGGTTTAAGACTGTACTATATACTTGTATTTGGCAATTTACAAAAAGAAAGAAGCTCCTTTGCCTTACTGTGATGGTAAAAACACAGACTACCACCCACGCCTCTTTATCTTGCTTTGCCATTTGAAAACAGTAATCAGTCCAGCTGGACAGCATCTGATATCTCTATATGACTTCATATTTTGGATTGTAGTAGGTTTGTTCTTTTGCTTCTTTGGCTACCCCACAAGCCACCAGAAAACAACAAAAAAATTGGTTTTGCTTTGGTTTTGATTATAATTTTTTCAGTAAAAAGGTTTAAGTCACCCTTATTATCAACTGTACCCCCAGTTTTAAGTCTTCTGGAAGCTCCTATTTCAACTAAGACACAACATATGGTCAAGTCTTACTGGGGAGAGGAAGGGGAGTCTCAAGAATAAGAAAACCCAACTGGTTTATCTAACCAGCAAATAACACAGCAAAAGTTTTTGTGCAAGTCAGTACATAAAACTATTGAGTGTGATGTCTGGATATTAACTACAGAGGCCCTAAATGAAAGACTGGTTCATATACGATTTTATGAATTCTTTTCCCAAAACATCTTTCAGAGAAGGATGCAGGACTCAGCAAGGATTCATAATTTACCAGTTGCTATGCTTTGCTGAAAGCAATGTATTTTAAATGAAGCAACACATAACAAATATTGTGGAAAGGTGGTGGAGAGTTGACAGAAGCAGTTTTGGAAGTAGTTTCCTACACTTCCAAAAGCAAGTGTGGATAGATTAATGAACCAAAGAACTGTTCTGGAGTAAGGTCATCACTACTGAGATGAGAAGCAATTTCACTTGCATCAGGATCCTTCAGGATTTCAAGAGTCTCTCCAAGCAGGATGACACTCTGGGTTTAATCCATTTTTCTCCCTTTTGCAGAACTCACATCTATGAAAAAAAGGACAGGAGAACCATGCTCTGACTAGCACCCCTAAGATGCTGCACTTCAGGTATCAAGAGAAAAGAAGAGCTCTGCACTGCACTAAGTACTTCTCATAGGAAGCAGAACTGAGACTTAAATCATCATCAGATCTATTTATACTTCTGAATCAGTGAACACTGACACAAGTGAGGGCATAGGCATGTATCAACCTCCCTTTTACAAGAAACTACGTGGAAAAACCCTTAAACCCTGCTTTCTAGATGGTGCCTTTTCCTGTCTCTCTTAAATCTGGGCTATGTGGAAGACAGGACAGATACTGTTCTCTGCCATAAATGCAACACATTCACATGCTTTTGAGAAAAACAAACTTTAATCACCATGAAACATGGAAATAATCTTGATAAAGTTAAGAGAGTATAGCCATAAGCCTGAGGCCAAAGCCAGAAAAAGAACTGATCTAATTAGTCAGACATCTAAAGGATGCCACAGCAGTAAAGAGAAGGTAACTGTATAGAGAAGCACTAAAAAGATAATTTGAAAAAAACATTATTTTCCCCCAGAATCCACACTAAACCCTTATTTATATGCTTTCAACTGTAATATTTACTTGTCTGGATTGGTAACATATGCTACTAATACTAATATTTTAGAGCAATACGGACATGTTTAAAATACAACTATTTTTTTTTTCTGAAATTATTACTTTTTTAAAAAATCTAAGTAACAGGCTGATATTCTAAAGACAAAACTTATTTTTTCTACTCCTTACATAAGCTTGTCTAGAAATTCATGCTGTTTGGAGAAGCCAAAATGTCACACGTTTACTCTTCTTATGCCATTTAAGGTTCCCTGCTAATAAATTGTTTTAATTAATCAGGATTCTAATTAGATATTTCAGTGAAAGAAATAAAAGTAAAAAGCAAAGCTTGTTAAAAAAAGAAAAGAAACAAACCAAAGTAATTGATACGAAAGCACCAAAAGGACTAATTGTTTTCTTTTTCCCCTCATGACTCTACTATACATACATCCATCAGAAAGAATTTGCTGAACCTAGAAAGAGAAGCCATGCCTTAAATTACAGGTGCTTTACATTAAATGACATGGAATCATACTTTCCTAAGTTCCCCTGAACCTTAATATTCCGCTGAAAACCTCTGCGTGATTCATATTTGAAGAAAACTGACTAAATTGAAATAAATAAAACCAGCACCTGAAGTATGTTGGGGATTATGTCTCAACTACATTATCATAGAAGTTGTCTTAGCAAAGATTTCTAAAGTATTCAAACCAATTTGAGACTTTTAGTGAAAATCAATTCCCAGATTTCAAGCATAAACCAGTGATGCATGCAATTGTGCATCTTTCAAGTTCTTAGAAGTAACCTGGAATAAGATTTTTAGAAGAGTCTGTACCCTTCAGATGTACAAAGTACTACTAATCTTAATGGCATCTTGTTACTGAAGCCACATAGGATCTTTAAAAATATTCCTATAGACAGTAGTGAAACAAAGTATGATTTAAGAACTATTAACATTTTTATGTTGAAACTGCTACAAACAGATTACTTTTAAACGCTGTAAAATATATCGAATATAAAGCATGACATAATAAGAATAAATTGTGCTATTTGTCAGCTTTAGTGTCTTACATGCTTCACTTTATTTTCCAAGCACTGCAGAATGATGTACATGGAAACAAGGGATGACATGTTCTCATATGATACTGGCAGAGTTCTTTTAATGCTGTCCAGTTGAGCAGGACTCCTATTTGATTCTGCACAACTGCTCATCTTCCCATTTACTTTGTAAGGAAGACAAGACATATAATTTAATGCCTAGTTTATCTGTAGTACAAAGGCAATATAGCTGAAGATACGTATATATATATATAATGTTAAAAAGTTCCTCCATGCAAATATTTTGGCAATACAGAGAACTTAGGTTTATGCAACACACACACAAAAATATTTTGAATTAATTCTAAACTGAAATAAATTAAAACACTTATTAGCACAACTTTTTATGAGTACCAAGAACCTTCAGAGTCTCCCCTGTAATCTCCAATCCTACAGGGTAATAAAAACGTTGCTCATTCTTCTGCCTCCAAGAATCACCCGTAAAACAACAGATTGCTGCAAAAGAAAGAGCATTCCAGTAATGACCTCTCCCATATTTATAATTAAGTAAACATTTACCTCTCAGAGTATTTAAAAAAATAGTAAGGTACTCTCACCACATTTTACAGATGAAATAGTTAAGGTTTATTTAAAGTACCCTTGCTATCATAGGAGAAAACAAGTTCATATTCTATGACCTGATGTATTTTAAAAGCCTGATTTTTCAATGTTTATCTTTCTTGAATATGATTGAGCTTTGGATCATTAAGCTCTCCTTGCTGCTGAGTAAAAAAGGATCTCTTTGAAGAGTTCTCCACCATTCCACTAGGAGAGGAGTTGATACTGCAAGGATCACTAATGGAGCTTCCCTCCACAGCCCAACCAACTTCTCTGGAAATTAACCAGTAATTTCAGAAATGACTACTAAAAGGCAAGTACAGGCTTTGCTCTTGCAGGCATTAAGAGAAAAGAGTGTTCTTCCCAACACTGTATCAATAGTCTATCTGTTCCAAATGCCAGGATACCATTAACTGACAAATGAGATTAGCACAGTATTATCATATATACTACAGTGGGTTTAAACCAGGAGAAATCCAGACACGCCTCTTAGCTCCCTTGGGCTTTCAGGATTTATCTCCCAGATAAAACGTGGGATTATACTCCTGCAAACAGCTTTTCTGCACAATACATGAAGATTTTATTATTCAAAATATCTGATGTTGCTGACAGTAATGATTTTGATGGTTAATTTGAACAAACTAAGTAAGCAAGCTGTATTTTAAAACTTTGAAACTTTCCTTTAAGGCCCTAGAAGCTACAGGTCTGCTCATTAAAAACTGGGACCTCAGACTAGCAGACAGAAAAATAAGGCCATCAGCTAACATAGCCAAAAGACTGAAAAAGGAACTGGAACTGCCCACTTCCATCACCATGGCACTCAAGTGCCTGTGTATAATTTGACAAATCCCCCCTCCACCTTCTAGTTCCATTTCACCTGATGTATCATTTGCTTGCTTTAGTACAACTGTATCAGTATAGTTACTACAGCTGCAAAGAAAGTCAGGGTAGCCTAAGTTAAAATTCTGTTTTCAAACTAAGACAACAAGCTAGAGAAAGAAGGAATCAAAAAGATTCTAAGATGAGGGCATAGCAACACCTGCAATTACATGACTGAAAATTAGTCTTCATGAAAACTGCTTCAAATGCTCATAAGACAGCCAACTCCAAATGGTGGTTTTGGGGCTTTGATTTTTCCAGTCTCATCAAAAAGGATTTGTAATGTAATGTACAATTTTGGAGGCTGTAGCAAAGTATCTATCAAAGGCTGGAATTATTTATTTATAAATAAAGCAGCTGAAATTCTTAGTATCTACAGCTGTGTTTGGTAAAATAGAAAACCTCACATCTTCCATTTATAAAATGTTGCAATATCAAAAGACTGGATATAATGCTGGAGACCTCTGACTTCATTAGATTTTCTGGTGTTGAAATTTCCTTCTATCCAGTATTTCTAAATGATCTGGAATATAGAACACATTTCATTTTGCAACAAAAGTTGAAACTGATGAATGTAATTTACTACATACACAGATGTTGTGAAAACATTAAAAATTAGCTAATAATGACAATACTGAAAATTTAGAAGGCAGTGCTGTTTTCATTAGCTATCCCTGTTAAAAAGTAAGTTTGAAAATAAGGTAGAGCTTTTAAAATACTTACTGAAATACAGAAGACATAAGAAAAAAATTATAAAACCCATACCATTTCCAACAACACACAAGAACTATAGTATACTACTTGATGGAATCTTAAATACTTTTCCTTACTAACTGTTTTCCAAGTAATGCAACTTTCCAGTAAGATCTCATCTAATCACTTTCCAGGATGGTTTACCACTCTCCAATTTAATATAAAGTATGTTACAAATGGCCTGGTCCAAAATCATACAAGCTATTTAACATAATCAGCTCCCATCTCTTATATCATGCCCACCTATGTTTATCCTGCTTTAACAGTATCCATAGCATTCCTGTATCAAAGTCTCAGCCTATTAACAATTTATGAAAGAAAAAGAAAGCATATTACTCCTCCACTGAAAGCTCAGGTATTTCTGTACTGTTTAAAAATAGAAACACTTAAGTTTTGTATTGCATAGTAGGTGAAAAACCCTTGGCAATTTTCCACAGGTTAGAATTTTCTGTCTGACATCAAAATAACACAATGTAGAGCAACTAGATTGTAAATCATCAGTCAGCATTCAACCACAAACTTTACTTTTGTATAATTAGAAACCTAGATTTCAAAACTAACACTGACAATAAAGAATGCTTTAAATGGCTGGAAAAGGAAAATGTTTACTGGTTACTTTACTTTTGTTCCACACAAAAATCTTGGCAATTGCTAAGACCCTTCCAGAAACCACTCTGAGGTGACTCATACATGAAGCGATCTGACCTCCTTAATATAGTCTGGTTAGTGTTAAAATGTGTTAAATGCATAAAATGTGCTAAAAGTGCAGGGTAACAAATTCCTACTCTTTATACTACATCTCCCCAGGAAACACAATTCTACAATTACCATTTCTTTCACTTAAGTATAAAGTTGAGATTTCAAAAGAGAAAATCAACCAACCAAAACCAAACTGTAACTAGAAATGAAAGATTTGTCATCATCTTTATTAACATGGCCAGACAAGGAGAATCATAGCTTAATCATCTGCTTTTTGAATCAGTGGAAAAATACTTTAATAAGATTTTATATAAAGATTCCAACTTACATGTTCTGTTTCAGGACCATCCACAAAAAGAGAACAAAAGTATGGAAGAAGAAATAAAAATAAGGAAAAACGACTAGAGGAAGCACTGGGAAAACAGCCAAGACTAAAGGAAGCAAATTATAAAAATGAAATGAAAAATTAAAAAGAAGTTACAGTACCACAAAACAAGTTACTAGAATAGGTCAATATTATTTCTTTTTTCCACAACTATGTCTACCAAAAAACCAAATAGATTAGGCACATTTCTGGAAGACATACAAAGCCCACGCAGAACCTAATTAGAGCTCCTAATCAATGCATAATCCTGCTTTGGAAGGGCATGTCCCTACTGAGTTTCAGGCAACAGAGCGTCTTTGTTTCTCTTTGAGAAGAGACTATTTTCTAAGTTTCCCAAGGTCTTTTCCAAAAACTAGATCTACTGTTTCTCAAATTATACATTTGTAATACTTTAAATAAATGAATACAGAGCATGGTGGAGAAGAAAAAGGGGAAAATAGAGAGAGAGGTATTCAACAGTAACTACGTAGGCACAACTACATACAACTACAACTAATTTCCTGGGTTCTAGAAGCCATCAAAGCTGTCCAGGAGAAGATTCAGAGTAAACACATGGACTAAGGTGCTTAGTAATAAATGCTGGAGATGCTTCTTTCTTGCATTAGTATAAGAAAAGTGTAGATGGAATGGGAATCCTTATGAACAGCTAAGTTATAAGCTAATAAAAATAGACATATTTACGTAGTTATATCTGAACCTGACTATATGTCCAAATTTGTAAAACAATCAACTGAAATATGTGAGGGCACAGATCATGTACTTACCATTTAATTATTTGTCAACTTTCTGAAAACAAATTTACAATCACAATATAAACAGTACATTTTATATCTCTTTTCAAAATTATTCTCAGCACAGAATCACTGAATGATTGGGCATGGAAGAGACCTCAAGAGACAATCTAATCCTCATCCAAAGCAGATTCCATGTGGCTTTTGAATACCTCCAGAGAAAGAGACTACACAAATTTAACAAAATTTAAATTTTAGATTTACCTCAATTCAGCTGAAAATCATCAAGAGATGTCGTAGTAAACATGGCCTCAAAAAAACAATTTCCATTCAACTGGTGTTATTTTGGTGGTAATGAACCACTGGTCTACAGAGTTTCCACCACAGTACAATGATGGAGAGTGAAACTTCTCACTTGCAGCTGGCCCAAAATGATTTTGTTAATACCAATGTGAACATAGAAATTGAACAATGCAGTGACATATCAAGTACAACATGTAAACACTTCCTATGTGAATAAGTGTAAGAAATTCTTGTTCTCATTTTTAAAACTCAGACTTGCATGACAGTAAATACTTTCAGGGAAATCAGACCATTAAAATGAATAGCAGAATTTACTTAAGGACTGCTCAACCTAACTCTCATAATTCTTTACCAATTTGTGAATAAGCTACTGAAATTACCAGAACTAGACATACTGGACAGTGGAACACAAAAAGAGGAACAGTCTACAGTCCTCTTGTTCTTCACTACCATAATTAGAAATTCACTGCAGCAGGACATTTTACTCTTATGCTGTTTGCAGGTGAACATATTAACTTGCAGTTCTACAGAAATTTATTTAAGGGTGGTCTGCTGCAGTACCATTTTCCCCTGTCTGCCTGCTCCCATGCCATCAATTCTGTCAGTGCTAAACCAGGCCTGACTCCATAGCAAGTCATCCAGTGAGGTTCAGCTCCCACTAAATGGACTCGCCACACTGTCAGATGAAGGCCAGAGCTTTCTCATGCAGAACAGGAAGCAGGAAGAGCAAATCATGAAGGAATGGCAGGATTGCAGCAGCCCTCAGTTCATACAGTCATGGAAACATTAAGCCTGCTTCATGATACTAAAAATAAGGCACTATCACCTCTCCCCCACATTAAAAAGTTTACCACGTTATTATCTAGCAGTCAGCGCCAAGAAGTTTGGCTGCTTCGCTGCCCTTTGTACAGCCCTTCCTGTCTGATCATTCACCCTGAGAGACTCCTATCGGAACTGACAAAACACACACAACGTAGGAATTTCCTAAAACACTTTTAAGGACAGCCTTGTCCTTTTTCTGCTACTGTACCACTTATTAATTTCATTACTTGAATTTGAATTACTTGAATAAGCAGCAAACAATGGATTGCACAGCATGACTAACATTTCAACAGGGAAACTATACAAGACAGCACTATATTCTCACTTGTGAAAGCAAAAATGCAAAACCAACACACCATGCAGGAATGAATTAGAAAGAGCTATTCAAAGAAGTCAAACTTGCATGCAGAATTTATTGTGGCTTTTTAGATGGCTAATAAAAAAATGAAATTTCCTAGTATCTTTCAAATGTCAAGCTTCTGCTAGTCTTAATTACAGAACAACAAATTATGTACAGCATTATGATAATAACTATGGTTTTTTTTAACTAAAGCTAAAGCATGGTTAAACACTTAAATTTTTTCCTCTGTATTTTGCAATGGAATTCACAGCACACAAAGTTCCCAGGGTAAAAATTAAGACATCCTTCAGTTTACTGTAAGTAGCTGAAAATATACCATAAGGAAAATTTACAACCACACTTATAAGGAAAGTATTAGAAATTCACTTTAATAAACAAGCCCCACCTCATCACCCTTGCTGAAAACAGTCTTTTAGAAAGAAATGCTTTTAGCTTATTCAACTGAAAAATAAACCACTCTACCAATACTATTGCCCCTTCATAATATTCTCTCCTGTTATATAAAGATGTGTTGTATGTATGTGTGACTAGAAACAGAAATACCATCAAAGTAACATCTCTAGTAACAGGGACTAAACAGAAGGACAACAGTTAGTGAATGAGTAGATATAAAGCACCACTATAAAAGATGCTCCAATCTGTAAAAATCATGCCATATACAGCACATTTACTTTCTCATACAGCTAAATTTAAATATATTCAAGAACTGAAAAGTCTAAAATCACTATTACAGGCAAGATCCAAATGCAGGAGCAAAATGAAACAAGCTTCTACTGAAACATTATCTCCTACCCATTAAAACTGTAAAATTCTACATAGTAGGGGCAAATGAGATACAAAGTTTGACAGGGAGCATCACTGAATAATTCTGTGTTGTAGCTGTCTTCCAAGAAGATGGAGGCAGCAACCAAGTAAAACTACAGCAGCCTCAACATAAGAAAAGCAATAAAAAAATCTGAACAACACTGACTCCAGACCAACTTAGAACAGCTAAGTAGCTATCAGAAATACGATCTTCTCTTCAGAAAGGAAACATGTGGAATCAAAAGAAAAAAGGGGTAAAAAGTATCTGTCTGAAATTTGAATTCTGTCATATGTGCCTCATCCTTTACTAAGGCAGCTAGTATAAATGGGAATTAGTAATTAAACAAGACTGGGTCATCTGTAAAATGCAAGGAATATCTAGATAAACTCATTCAGCTAGAAACATTTGTTCAACATTTCTTAGAACATGCAGAAGGTCTAACATTTCTGGCAGACAAGTTCAGCCCTAGAGCCCAGGAGCTCCAAGGACAACTTCAAATCCTTAATGATACTCTGGTTTGGTATGCTATACTTCATTATTATGTATGACCCCTAACTGGGTTCTGAGCTTTTTCTTCTGTTCTGCAGTGAACAATCAATCCAGAGCACCTTTTGCCTTTCCTTTGCAAGAGAACCACCCATCCTCACTTCACTCATGCAAATAACAAACAATTCTCAAAGCTCTCAATAAAGAGACATCAATGATCTGGAGGATTCACTTCAGAAGGAGGCATAAGCAGAGTACAACTCGATGTGACCCCAAAAATCTGCAGTCTGCTTTATTAAGTCTGCTTTTTTTGAAGAAAAACATGAAAGAAGTAATACTGTAGGATCTTGCAGGTGTAGATAAATACCAGTATCTCACTGAACTATGGGAAGAGGAAAGGAATTAATCCTATGAACTTGAAGTACAGCCAAAAATTTTTTAAAAACTGCTTCATACTTAAGAAATGTAAATTAAATACAAATGAGTAATAATGAAAAAAAAAGTTGGCTTTTCTCCTCAAGGAGAAAAAAAATGGCTTGTTCAGCCAGTCTTCCTCAAGTTGTGCTTTTCATTTCTAAAGATAAACTACTTGACTATATCACTATCTTGGTAAAATGCAAGAGCAAGTAAAAAGATAAAATATTAATTCACATCCACAAGGAAAAAAAAAATCACTAATGATCCAGATTCATAAATGTAAGAAACACACTTTAGTACTGAAATAGTCTCTGTTCACCCAAGTACATTCAAATAGAAATCCACTTTAATAAATAGGCCTATTTCTGCACTGTTGCTAGAAAACGTAATTAGGCTTTTTAACATCTTGAGTACAAAAATAACTGATCATTCCAAAAAATTAGCAACTAATTTCCATCTCTGAACACTAGAACATTAACATGTTTCTGAAATTTATCTCATAAACCCAAAGCATTGTCACATTGTATGGCAAGACTGAAAAGAGTCTTCTCTCCTATGTAGTCTCAAATTTTCATCAAGCTGGACAGTGACAGAATAGTAATACACAATTTTTTCCTATTTTAATCCTTTAACATTTATCTGAGAAGCATTAATAACTGAAGGTATTCTACCACATCAAAGGGAATTTTACTTTTTCTATTCTTACATTTTAGAGTATCTTTGGAATCTTCCATCATCCACAGTTTTACTCATATTGTTATAATTCACTAGAATTTTCCTTATGCTTATCCTGATTATTTGAAGATTTATGACTTCTCTCATAGAAGCTTTCAATTCCTATCTTTTAACAGTAAACTGAATTTTTCAGCTCTCAAACTGCCTGAAGACAATTCCATTTTTTATACTAATTGAACAGATGCAATAGGTAGTACCAACCCAAGTTCACCTATATACTAATTCATTAGTATGTACTACACATACCTGTTTCAGCAAGGCATAATTTTGAGAAATTAGAGCCAACAGACCTTTAACTCTTGTGCAAGTAATATGTACCACCCAAATCTCTTATGCCTATGCATAATATATAAAGATGATAATGAAGTGAACAGACAAAGCATTTTTCAAGTGATGTTCTATTCAGACAATAGATAGCCCTGTGTTGTTATTTTTCATTAAAGGGGAAAAATAATTATTTCTGTAATCAGGATTACAGTGCTTCCCCAATTGATTAAGCTACTACACAAGGCAGAGGGCTTTTCAAGACCAAGACCTGGCTATCACTCTCACAATGAAAGAATTACGCATTACATTTTTTGAGGCTCAGAACACACCCATTCAACAGCTCCACAAAACAAGCGTAACACAAACATACACTGAGTATACACATCAGTATTTCAGACATACTGGGGGTTTGTAACCTATCATCCTGAAATTGACCCTTCAGTCTCATTATTCAGCAATAAGGGGGAGGTAGAAGAATGAACAGACACCTGACAAAATTAATTCACATGGAAGTTTGGTTTTTAAACTGTTTGCTCTATAGCAGCTAAAGAATGAACATAAAGTTTTCAAAGTTTTGCCCATATAAAAATCTTAGCTATAAACTCAGTCCTAATGTGCTCAGGGTCTCTTTAATAAGTGACTAATTTCTGAAGATCTACTTTCTCTAGTTGTCTCTGCTTTCAGAAATTGACAATGTTCAATGTCAAGAGGTCTAAATCACGATTTTCGTACCTACTGCTTAATATTCTACCATTTTTTGGCAATTCAGAAATTAAATCTCTCTCTCTTCCTCTCTTTAGTGATTTCTAAAAACATCTTCTGAATAAATCTGCTTATTGAGACAGTATGTGTCACCACAAGTTTCCTCACAGCCAGTCCTATCAGCATTCACTAAGTACCCAAAATCAGTAGGTCATTTTAATACCACCTACTACTTTCTTTCACAAGATAAGTCTCAATTTTCCTAGTAATATGGAAAAGCTTTCCACCACTGAAAAAGATCTAATTTATTCTTATCATTTTACAGGGGCACAAAAGTGGTGGTAAAGACGAGCACAGGATACAAATTAATGGCATGGAATGCACTATACAGCTACACTGAGTGACCTTGCTTTGAGTGAGAAAACAGAGAAGATCTAAGAGAAGGGCTCTCACAGGGTAATTCTGGTCTGAGAAAAAGGACTTAAGTCATCTAGCTGTGCAGAAGCCAGTTTATATTATCAGGAAATGAGAAAGACAACCATTTTCCAGTTTCACTACTTCTATTTTTCCCCAGTATATTGACAGCAGTTTTTTGATACTAAAGGGGTTTGTCCTCTTTGCAAAATATTTAATGTGATGATCTAAAAAATCATGCCTTCATTTCTTAAAGTATCAGAATCAAAGTGAAACATAAAAGTAACTTGTATTTCCCCAGCCTTAAAGTGAAGAATACTAATACTAAAGGAAAGAAAGAAAACTAGTGTTTGTAACAGTTCAGCATTGCCTTTTAAAAGTGATAACTATTTCCTGTATCTGTATCTAAAACAGGCAAAAAAAACAATGTCTCTTCAAAACACTCTTCTCTTCTAAGGAATAATTCAATCTGGGATGAGACAAGTATAAAGATCACTGGAGTATTACAAAATCTTATCTAAACTTCCTTTTAGATGCCACAGTGCAGGCTTACTTGTACACCTATAGCAAATTATTTCAAAATTTCAATTATTTCAATTCTTGTATTTCAAAAGTAGCTTCTGAAAATGGAAATCAAAGGCTTGCATACAAATACTTACTGCGGGTATCAGTAACTTTTTTACTTCTTCAACAGCCCTCTTCAGCTTTATTTCTGCTCTGTTTTGAGCATCCTCCACAGTGATAAGTACATGTAAATCTTCATTCAGGTGTTCCCAGTTGGGCTTGCCTCGATTCTGTTCTTCCTAAAAAAAATTAAAACATGGAAGCTATGAAACACTTACATTCTGTACAAAGCAATCACAAACAGTAGACAAATTCAATTCTGTGCATACTATGAACTTTATTTTCAGCAATGTTTCTTCATACTTCGGAGACTTTCACAGCATGTGAGGTCAGCCTTCAAAATACCATTTTTGGGATTTTGTTTGTGTTTTGGGACCTCCTACTCTGTACTACACTTTTTAAAGACCACAATACATATGCTATTTCTTAAGAGTCTTCAGAACACACCTTCCTCAGCTGAATAAAGGAACAAGAATACAAACACAGTATTACTTTGAGTATTATTTAGAGTCTTTGAAGAGTTAAACAGGTAAGACATACTAATGGTTAAGCAACCAATCTTTTGAAGAAAATGAAACAGACACCAGACACAGAAACTCCATCTGAAGCACTCCAAAGGACAAGAAAGCAATTCTCCAGTGTTAGAAATCACTCTCAAATACTCATGAAAACTAGATTCAAAGAATCAAAACACTACAAAAAGGAATAGAAGTTGCCATTTTCAAAGAAGAGCTGCATGTACTGGATGAAAAAGAGAGGAGGAGATGACAAGGCTTTAATACTGAAGTTACAGAAGGGCAAGTGACAAGATGGTCACCATTACACAGGAACTCATCACATCCACATGGCATCAGTAATCCCAAAGATAACTATTAGAAATGTTTTTAGAAAGGGAAAACATGCTAAACAAAGCATTTCAATTTTAACCAACAGAAGCCAATAAACATAAGTAACACATTCAAGTAGCCTGTCTTCCAAAAAATAAGATAATGGAACACAACACAGAAGAAACTTCCCAACTCCTTTTTCATTAAACAGTGAATAAAGCTAGCTAAATTTTCATGAAACCTTATTTAAATTTAAATATTTAAAATATTTAAAATATAATGTAACAAGTTAAAAAAAATTGGGGCCTCAAAAGAAGGTTTAATACATGTTTGAATCTATAGAAAAGCCTACCATAAACAAACCCTACTTATTTAAAACTTAAAAAGCTGGTTATAATAGAAGAGCCTCCTATTTCTAAGATAAATCCTTGTGGCTTAACCACAATTCACACTTTGTGTTTTTTTCTTTTTACTTGCAAATGTAAAAAAAATTTCCCCAGATTTCATGAAAAATTCCTCCAGGAAATCAGATACAATGAAGAAGTGTTCTAAGATTTAATATCAACAAATGTTTGCAGTGTCTCATATTCACATATACCTGAGGGAGTACTGCTCCTTAGAGTGTTTTCTTTTTAATTCAGCTAAGTCTGAAATGTTTTGTGGAATAGACAAGGATAAAAATGGAAGGGGGAGGGGGAACCAAAGCATGTATGAAAAACACATGTAAAAGAATCAGTACTTTGAAACTACTTTTCACTATGTATGTAACGTGTGCATATCCAGTACTCCATACTATCAGATACAGTGGTGTGTTTTGTCATTTTTAATATTCTTTTCACCAACATTTTTAACAAAGGCGGCTGTGAAAATAGGTCTGGCAATTTCAGAAGCTGGAAACAGAGAGAAAAATAACTCTCACTAATGATATAATAGAGAATGTGATGCAAAGTGCAGCTGAGTTATAACATGGTCTCAGTTGAAATGTAATCTTTGAAAGAACTGTCTATGACAAGGTATTTGCTACTTATTAATTCAAACATGATCAAAACTCCACTATAACTTTTTAAACAATTTTATTTCTTTTTTAAAATCCAAAGCAGGAGTGAGCTGTTTTCTTTCCAGATGGTAACAAGCTACATCAATATGAGGCAGTATACAAAATAATACATTACAGGTATGAAGAATGAGAGAAGGTTCCTAAACCAGCAGAGGGCAGAGGAAGAAATGTGCAACTACCTCTTCCTGCACTGACACAGTGTTGGAATGGGAAAGGTCCTAGTTACTACACCAGATGCAAGGAACCTGTACAACTATAATATCACAGGAGGCAAAACAAATAAAAATTTTACAAGGCCAAGAGGAATAAATGAGAAGGAAAGGGTGTCCCCAGGTAAAGCAGCAAGTTCTGTTTCTGAAAGACAAGGAATGCCTAAAACGCAGTTTTAGCTACCATGACATTAAACACCATGCATCATGGTTATACACAGTGTAGGCAAACATGAAGGGGCTTTATGGTATTGTACCCTTTTCTCTTGTAATAAGAACAATGTGGTGCAAAGTCTCCAAAACTTATTTCAGATTCATGTTATATCATGTACTGGCACTGTACTCCAAATTACTCTGTTGCAGCATGAGAATTTTTTGTTCAGTTTAAAAAGAGAACAAAAAGCTGCATATAGGACAAGCAAATTATACTGAAGATTTTTTTTATTCCCCTAATTTACTTTTAGGTGAAACATGTTGCGTATAAGGTTTATAATCACAGGTATTATTAGGGTGAGACCTCACAGCACAAGCAATCATACAAACTACTTACCAATAAAGATAACTGAAGTAGTGTATGGCTATGATAAACTTTTCTGTGGCCATGAAGTATAGTAATAAAAGCACTCTTGTTGAGAGTGCTATTTATTAAGTCAAATGCTAAGATGAAAGAATGGCTAAGAAGAATAAAATTTCACACTATGTTTAAAAAAATAAAAGAGAAAAAAACAGCGTTTGGAATGGGCTTCTGATTTATGTTCTCCCTCAATACACTGGGGTTATGATTTCATCCAGTGCTCAAATTCCATCTCACGAGATGGTTTTCTAAGTGGGTTAACAGTTTTCTAAGAAATGTCTTTTCCTCGATTGAAAATGCTAGTTGAATATTATACCAGTATGTATATTTGATTATATACGTGTTTGGTTTTACCCAAATTGGGTAATTCAGGTCTTTACTAGCTCATTCATTCCAACAAAAAGTCAGATGCAAAACATAGTTACAGTCATGAAAGAGAGATAATCTGCAAACCTCTTTCACTTAACAGCTACCATTTTTTATACTACCTCATTATCTTTTTAAATCCTAATAGAATGGTTTGGAAAAACCTATTTTCCCCCAAGTAAAATCTTTATTTATATTAAACTAATCCTCTGTGCAACAAGTCTTGAACACATCTTTTCTCAACCATATTTTGTTACAGTAAGTCCTAAACAGTAAAGTTGAATATAGCTGGAAGACAAGTAGGAAGGATCTTTCTGAAGACTCATGAAATACAGTCCAAGACTTTAAAGGCTGATTAGAGTTTTCTTTTGAATGTTTTAGTGGAGAAAAGGGTGAAAAGATGGGCAGGAAGGAATTATTACAACTTGCCTCGCTGCATAACTTGGTACAAAAAAGCTACGAGATGTGGTAGTCTTTTAGTGAATCACAGATAAGACAAACCAGTTCACTTTATAGATTCAGAAAATGTCTGGGGTGCAAAGGGACCCTGAACATCATCCCATTCAAACCCCCTGCTCAGGGCAGGGCCAACTCAAGCATGTTGCTACGGGCCAGGTTTTAGACATCTCCAAGGACAGAGACTCCATCCCCTCATCTGGAAGACCTGTTCAGTGTTCAACCACTGTTCAGGCACAACAACAACAAAAAGCTTTTTCTTAGGTTTAAACATGATTTCTTTCAGTGTGCCCATTGCCCCTTATCCTTCAGTGGCAACTGTTGAGCCATTCAGTCTAGTTGCCAGGTCTACCTGTTGAAAAAGCAGTCAGGAGTAAGAGAAATTGCCATGAAAATTATTTTGGGAAAGAAACATTTGCTACTGCAGCAGGAAGGGCACACACACTGAAGGAAGAAACAGCACTAGGGAAATCAGAAAACCTGACTAAGACTTGGGGAAAAAGAAATTCAACTGCATATATTTGAAATTATATTACATATACAAAAAGCAATTGGCAACATGAAGCCTTCCTGTATCCCAGAGATTGTTTATGGAAGAATTATACAAGAAAAATGGAGACTGAAGATGTAGAAAACTACAAAGTAAAGTGATTTATGCCACAACCTTGGGGAACAACAATATCAGAAAAGCTTAATTATAACCAAACTATCTTGTCTGCTAAATTAAAGAACATTAAGGACAATATAAATGGCAGATGAAATTTCACTATGTTCCTTGTTTGGCAGAAATTTCAGTATCCTTAAATATAGCCTAATTCTGTAGACAGATTTGCTTTCATTCTCTTGCCTGTGCATATACACTCATTAATCCTCGGAGTACCTATGCACAATAATGGGCTACTCAATATTTATCTTGCTATTAGGATCAATGTATTAGGTAGTTAAAAAAAAATACTGCTACAAATCCTCAAAATTTAGCTGCACAAAAAAAAGTAGTGTAGCTACAGGAATTTTCTTGGGGAAGGATTTAGGGGGAAGCAGTAAAGCAGGTAAAAAATGCAACTGACTTGAATCTATAAAATCAAGCTTAAATATTAGAAAGGTTAAAACTCGTCTAGAACAGAATACGAAGTTAGGTCTCTTCTCTATCTAGCCAATACGTTTCAAAGAACTTCAAACCCTAATGAAAGAAGTGTCAAGGTTAACTGAAATTGTTAAAATTATTCAAATGTTGGAAAAGGAAAATATCAATACAAAAAAAGCCATCCAAAAAAATTCATCATCAACATAAAAAAACAAAAACACCTCAAAACTTATTTCTCACCCCCAAGACCTTAGTACTGCCAACTGATAAAAAATAAGTTGACAAAGTAAAAACCGGTGAAGTAGGATCCATTCACTTCCAACTGTCAGAATATCATTACAAAAATGAAATAAACACTGAAAAAACACTTCGCTAGTATCTGTTCATATGCAGTCAGAGAAATATTAGTTAGACAATAAAGAAAGAATTAAAGAAAGAATGCAATGTGGTAAGAGTGGACGCAAGTTTCCCACATGGTACTTTTCTCAGAAAGCTATGGGCTATTCTATAGTAATAAAAAAAGTGCAGCTTCCAGTCTATGCACTTTTTTCCACTCCATCTCATACAATTTCCTGTAATGTAGGCCACTAAAAAGATACAAAACCAGCTCAGTACCAACAGCAGGGATCTTTTAAAGAAGTTAAGTCACCAGCTCAAGCAAGTGTTGAAAATTAACCTTAGTATTCTCACTCATCTTGAAGTGATAGGCTATTAAATTCTGTTTTCACCAACCTATTAAACAAGCTGGTCTCCCTGCTGAATGACAAAAACCACAGAAAAGATAGAGTAAAAGGGAAGAATGTTTTCATATGATGTCAAATTGAACATTAAAATTAAAAGGCATCAGAATAGCTTTAGTCCTTCAAACTATACAAAGGTTTCATTCAAGTACACTCTAAGAACTTTAATTAAAATTACCCTAATATATAAAACCCAGTATAATCACTCACAGCCACTTCTCACAGTCAAATTGAGGAGGTAAGATGTGGAGAGAAGTAATTCAGCTATTTAGTAAAAATCTCACAATATTTTTTGTCTAATAAATTGTGCTGTAGATACATTAAAATTGACGGTAGCTCTAGTTGAATATTTCTTTTCCATAATGAAAACATTCACACATATATATCAAAGTTTGAAAAATAATTCAAAGAGCAGTTTAAAAGAAGCTGTGTGCATTTAAAAAAATAAAGCTAACATGTTGATTTTAAAGAATTTTGAAACAGAAGTTAAATTTAACCAAAAGGTCACAAATAAGGTAATTTTAAATAAATTCTAGTCCTGATCTAATTTTAGTACTTTTAAGTAAGATGTGATATGTATCGTGGCCATGCAACAAGATCTGAATCAGTAAATCCAAGAGAAACATTATTCAACCATTATATACAGTTTACATCTTACTTTACAACCTTTTGTTGACACAATTGAACTGGTAAAACCAAGTCAGAGGAATCTTAAAAGAATTCACTTTGCCCTCAAGTCATATACTCCCAACCTTTCAAGAGTTGTCTTGTTTTGTTGAATGAAACAAACCTTAACCTTTCAAAAGTTGTCTTGTTGTCTTGTGCTGTTTAATGAAACTTCCGTTCTTGCAACTGTTCTGCCAGCCTGAGCTACAGAATTGTATTTTTAAATTTTTGGCTTCTGTGCTGCAGAGATAGCTCAAAGCAAACATCCAGAAAACAGAAGATTTCTGTAACATTCTGTGCAAGGAATAAACCACTCAGTCTACAAATAAATTCACATCAGCTGATCCATATTCATGAGAAGTCCAGACGTAATGAAGCAAAAATCTCTTGGAAAATCTCTTACTGTTGCATTACTGCATCCTTTCCTGAGCAGTGTAACAACTTCCTAAGGTTCAGTGCCCTTGCCAGGCAGCCCTTACTGCTCCCACTGGGACTGGCCCCAGCACCACACCAGCCTTTCAGACCACATGCTGATGCAGCAGATGCCTCCCCACTTCCCCCCTCATTTTCTGCTGGACAAGGGAGTTTACAACCATAAAGGGCTAAAGTGTGCCAACACAAGGTCAGTGCTGTAGCTGGGAAAACAAGAAGGTGAGGGACCGTATTTTAACACGTAACTGCCCCTTAAAAGACTGTCTCACCATGTCTCACAAAAGTATCCTAAGTGAAATCCAATTATGCACGTGCCAGGGACAGAACACACAGTCATCTTTGTTATGAATGAAGCAACCTGCTCATCTGTGCATTAAATGCTAGTATTGCAGTAGCAACCGTAGACTGCAAACTTCCTCCCATTTTTGCAACCGAATCTTAGGTGTTGACAGGATTGACTGGTAAAAAACAAAGAAAAAATCCTGAAAAACAACCCATCCATCCCCAAACTTGTATTTGAACGATACAGTCCTGACACTAACATTTCAACAGTAGTTGTTCATTTAGATGAGGCCTGCAAACAAAATAAGTGCTTAGGTAAGTACCAAAATTAGAGATTTTTATCAGACGAAACCCCAAGCCAGCCCTGCAGAAAACCAGTTTAAAATGATGCACTAATTACAGTATCTGTTTGAACAACAGAAGTAATTTTATAACATGAAGCATCAGAACACACTGATTGTCCTAACCCCTGCTGATAAACTGCTTTAATTGTGCAGTTACAGTCAGGCAAATTAACACAGACTTTTGCTCCTACTGAGTTTCTAATGGCAGCAGTTCACAAGCAGAAAGCTGATAAAAAAAGTAAGATTACAAGGGCATGCTGAGGGAATAGCACCTGGTCAGGCAGAACATGGCAGCTTACTCCACATTTAGAATTTCTGATCGAAGTTTTTACCTATAGAAACAAGTGACCAATTGCTTAAAGTAACAGTCACACATTTGTTGTTCTGATTGTCAAACAAGTTATGCTATTTATCGAGTCTTTAATTATAAATTATTATTGTCGAGTGCTATCAAAGCCCAGGAGCCTGTTAAGACTGAGTATTTCACTGCTGTGGGATGGAAGTAAAAAAGGTTTTGCATGCATTGGTATCCACATGGAAATAAATGAGGATTTAGCACATGAAATGCACAGTGTAAATTCAACAGCTGAATATATACGTTAGAGATGGATGCAATTTTTAATATTGATACTTAAAATTACTATGAAGTAACAAACTTTACCCAGGCAGAGCAGTGAGACTATTAATTTCTCTGATTTCCGACTACAGGTAAGAGTTTTAACATTTTATCAGTATTCCTGGCATAGTAAACTTTATAAGGATACAGTTACACTTATATCCAAGTATGGTTTTATTGCCCTACAGGAAAGGGAATAAGCAGTATGAAACATTTCACAATAGCGCGATTCCTTTTACACACTGACCACTCACTAAGGAAACATCAAGTTCCCTTGAAAGAAAATGAAATACCAAGGAATCCTGAATGGAAGTCTTTTTGGTTCAGAGCTAGCTTCAGATGGCTTTTTGAAAGTAAGTACCTCCATATTCTGAATCACAAGGTACAAAAGACATTTTTCAGTGCAGGCTTCAACCAACAAAACCTAATCTGTGAGAGTGGACACATTCCTCAGAGCATTCTCTAATCAGGAAATACAGGCAGTAAGTGTATTTTAATTCATGACTCAAGTCCATTCATCATCAGTCACTAATAAAATTAACTCCAAAATAACCCACAAATGTTCTAAAATCACTTCTGCATAAACCTATTTGCCTCTGAGTTTATGAGCATTATTAATCAGTATAAACCTGATTCCACTATTCAGCTTTAGATGGAGAAGGATGGCAAAAGTAAGTGTTCTTTTATATGCCTTATTATCAAGCAGCACCTATGTACCACACACATAGTAAATTACTCAATTTACTTCAAACACTTCATGATTTTTATTTTAAAAATAATTAACAGGATGTTGAAATTATGTACACACATATTTATATGTAATAGAAAAGAAATCTAGAAAAGATCCATTTTTATGAACATGAGAAGGTATCTCTTGAAGCAGAACCAACATGTCACAAATAACATATTTTACTATATAATACTATTGAATTTACTCTTTTAAGTACATTAAGATTCTTTTGTATATCTCAGTTTTTATTTAGGCAGTATTCCAGCTGTATTGTTTTAATTTACTATTTTATTTCCTTCTACCCAGGAAGAAGACTAGCTCACCAAGGTACTAGCCTTGCTAACATGCGCTTCTGTTCCACCCAGAAACTTACCAAGGTAACTAAAACTCTGCTGAAGTTTATGCTGACAGACAAAATAGTCTTAATTAAACTAGAATTTGATGACCATTTTCCATGTGGGATTCTCATACTAGATCTGGAAGTGCTGACATTCAAAAGGACCTGATCTAATATACTCTCCAAAACAACTCAAGGCATGGCAACTTCAAGAAATTTGCTTGAAAAAGAAGTTGAAACCCTAAGAAAATGCAATGTAACTATCCAGTGGTTTGTACACTGTCCAGGAACTGAGCATCAAGACTCTAGTATTGCCTCAGGTAAGAAGTCACCAACATCAACAAGTGGTGTTCCAGGAGTGCCCTAATATTGGGCCACAGAAACACAGAAGGTGTTTCTTTGCCCGCCTGCAAATTGCTGCCCAGAAGGTCGGGGGAGGGGGGAGAAGGAGGCATCCCCAGCCCAACCATAAAGGACTTAATCATGAGTTAGGTTCCTGTATTTTTACTTAGGACTGGAAGTTCTTGCAGTTATGAATGATTAAGTAAAACATATAAATAGCATACTGAGGTGTACCCTTATTTATAGCTTCAAGGTAATCATCCTGGTTTTTCACTTTTCCATTAATATGAAACTTTTACTTTAGTAAAATTAGTGCAATGAAGACTAATGGTAGAAAGCATCATAGGCACCTCTGATTCAATGATTTGGGATCTTAAGGAAACACCTGAGCAGTGATTTCCTATTTTGGAATACTTTATTGTTTACAGTAAAGTGCTATCACTATTCCTCGGTTGCGTTTACAGGGAAAAAATTGTCAGCTCATTGGTTTCTCAGTCTTTTAGTCTACACAGGATACTACTATCCCAAATATTTCTCTGAGAATCTTTTTTTTTTTTTTTAAATGGTTAAGAGAAAACCAATCAAACAAACAAAAACCAATGATCTAAAACCCCAACCCCAAAACACTGTTCTTGACTCCAGTTTGGAATGTTATTTACATTTACAGCATGCTGTACTTGGAAAACTGCTCTTTATGTTGTATTAGCCACTAGCACTTGGCCAAGTAATAAAGCATAAAACAGATTATACTTTTGTGTTCAATCGATGACATGATCAGCTCCTAGGCTAGCAGTGTAATTGTATATGTTTTGCAACATTTTCTTTCCTCTTCTGAAGTACTGTCGTGTAACTTTCATCAACAGTAACTGCTGCACATATTTGTGGCATCTGTCCTTACTGAATTTCAGCCATTTTTAATTCTCCATTCCATATTTTGTTTCCTCCGTCTTGTTTTGACTTGATTGCTACTTCACACAGCAAACCTGGCCAATGTATTAACATTCCCCTCACCAATAATCTGAATTCAGTGTTAAATTGATCTATTTTGCAGCTAAACTCCTCCTCAAACCCCTGGGCTCCTGCTCTTTTATTATAGCTCCACATATAAGTGATGTTGAAGAAACTAAAAGGGTCAAGAAGCATCAAAATAAACCCACACTTCTCTTCAGGTGCTACTCCTGCTTCATCTAAACATGAATTCCAGAAACTTTTACTCATTTACATTAAAAGCCTACAAAGTGACAAAACTACAGCAATTCATATACAAATTTGTGACATTTCAATTTTTTAAAATATAATTAGGAATTAAGTGACTGGGGTTTTTTTCCCCCCCAAACTGAATTTACAGACCTCCTAAAGAAAGGGAGGGGAAAGACACAGCAAGAGGAGAAAAAAATTAAGGTAATAGCTAAGTGACCTTTTGGAAGTATAAAATAAACAGCTGCTGATACCTTGCATTTTAATGCCAACATATCCACACTTCTACTTCCTTCTTCTCAATTTGCCTATCTTTTCCAGAGTCCCATAGCTCAGCCTCTGCTTGAAAATCTGACCATTGTGCTGTTAGCATTTCCTAAAGGAGAAGTTGCACATTCCTCTCATGTAGATAAAAAAAATACAAGATACATCAGTAGGGATTCCTCTGCATAAATCTTAGTGAAGGTCTTAAGGGAGCATATTGAAGATAACTTTGTAAAATTGCGATACATTCCCACCAACCCTTTCCTTTTTTTTTGTTACAAAATACTGTAAACTTTTTTAAGAGAGAATTTTTCTTTCCCATTTTCCCATGCTGCTAACATTTACAATAACACACCATTACTAACGTTAACAATCTTTCCTGAGACTGCTTAGCACTTAGTAAGAAATGTGAAATTTCACTTACTCCAAAGCTTTGCATGGAAGTATACAAAGATGTTACTACAGAATATTTTTAATAGAAACTTATATTGATCACATTAACATAGTCTCAGTGGGCCAAGAAAATTAAAAAGCACCACCTCTTAGCCTACAATGTAATAGACAAGTTTCAGATAAAGCATAAAACTATGCACAGAAGGCAAATTTAAGAAAATAAAACTGAAAATTCTTCCCTATTTCCTCCCCCCAAAAAATGAAGTAAAAAAGTAACAAGTTCGTATTTTTTACTTTTTGTATGTACAAAAATATGACCTCGGATTAAGAACATGCAGTCATTACTGTTTCTATAAACTCACATGACACTTGTAATGTGAAATAAAATTATCGTTATAGTAATATGTTGTTAGCTTTATTTTAGGACATTGTAATCTTTAGGTTTTTTACTATTTGTCAAAGCAATTTAAAAAGAGACTCATTACTTAAACCAAACATACCTAAGTAGTAGTTAAGTAACTTCAAGTAACTCAACTTCCCAAGCCATAAAGAAAAATGTTTCTCTGTTTTGCTCAGAGAAATGAGGGGGGGAAAAAAAAGAAAAAAGAAAAAACTTAAAAGAGCTGAAACAAACATTCAACACCACTTATTTTTTCAGAATGGTTCAGCAAAAGGTTGGGGAAGGGAAAGGATAGAGTATGTAACCTTAATACTTTAACCTGTGACACTCTGCCAATAGAATTTTACTTGTAGGCTCCAAGAATGCAGCCAAATGCAGAAAAGAGGCCATGTGCAGGAAAGCAAAGCTGTTTTTATTGCTAGGACCAGGCTGACATGGTTGCAATATCAGAGTTTTAGCTCAAAACCTGTATCTTGCAATTCTTGAGAATGGGTCTTTGTGATTTGGACGTGTAACTAAACAATAACCAAGTTTTGACAAGAGCAGGCAGAGGGCAAGAAGGAGGGATGTAATCAGTGTTACAACTCTCATACATAAACCGAAGTGCTCTGTGGAATCCTGACCTTAGCAGAAAATAGTTTATCAAGTACTTACATGATAACACCTAGTGGTTTTTTTTTTTATTTCCCCTTTCTTGTTTCAATTCTTGGGATTAATCTTCATTGGGGATTTCCTCAAAGATGTACTCCTGATTCCTCTAGGTGTGCCAAGGTAGCAAGAAGACTCAAGTGTCTAGTCAGCTAAATGCTACCCTGTACTTTTGGATTAAAAGTGCCTCTTATGCCAACAAGAAAGCAGAATGCTAAATATAAACCAAACTGTTCCGTAAGTGGCTGCTTCAATGAATATTGAGAACTTTAGATACAATGTCTGTGCTTATAATTAGAACACTTATCTTGCATAGTCACTTCAGAGAAAGAAACCGTCCCAAATCCCAATTTGAGTTTTCTTGTATAGAAGGTTTTCCTCCACAGACTTCAGTTTAACACAGCTGCAGGGTAACTGCTCACTCCCACAAGAGAAGTGGCTCCATTCCTTTCTCCTTCCCTCTTATTTGGACCAGCAGCAGCTCTTGCTGGGGCCTTCCAGAGGCAGTTAACACAGCAGAAAACCCTGCTGTCAGATTAGGTTTTGCCTGTTTAGCTGGCTGAACTGGCTCAGTGGCACATTCCACAAGTGGCAGGCTGAGCACAAGGGAGGGCACAGGCAGATCTCCCTCCGTAGGGAGCTGCCAGCTGTCAGTCACACCTCTGGCAGGACACAGCCATTTCCAAAAGGAGTGAGGGTGGGGAGCCCCTTGCTCTGGCTGCCCAGGAGACATGCTGGCATTTGTAAGTGCCACGTACGTCAAATGCAATCTTACTGCAATACATGAATTACTACTAAAAGTTAACTACTCTGAAAACTCAGTTTCCACACCAAGTTAGGCCTGCAAAGCAATCAGCTTCCTTCCACTTCAAATGCTATATCTCAGTTGCTTACCCTAAGAAACTAGCACACTATGACCCATGTATTTATGCAAGGGTGTGTCAAAGAAAAAAATTTTGTCATTCACAGCATAGCAATTAAAACACTAAAAGAGAGCTCACTTAAAGGTTTGGAATCTCCTTAAAACTGTGTAATTTCACAGGAGATATTAATGCAAATTATATAAACTAGTTCATATTTTTAAAATAAATTAAGTTTTGTTACAAAGAATACAGAAAACCCAAATTTTCCAGAGTACAGACCTGACAAATAATACTGACTAACAAACTGAAGTTAAGCCCTTGAAAGAATCCAGAACTCCTGCCTCAAATAATCTCAGCACACAAGTTTTCCCTGTATTTAAGACTGAAACCTTGCACATAGTCTGTAATTATGGATTTACTATAGCAGTTGCCTCAAATCCTTGCTACAATTACATGGGATTTGACACAACCATGCTACCACCTAGATAACTCAAAGTGTGACCATTGTTCCAAACCTTCTTTACAACCAATTTCGTGCAACTACTCTATTGATTATAATGACTACAGAATGAGGAGCATTCCAGCACGTGCCACATGTTCTCAAGGATGGATTAAAACATAGTAATAGCCATGCTAGTTAAAGACTGTGTAGCTTAGTGCAAGCTTGGCACTGATATTAAATGGCTTTTGAGAATACTGCTGATAATATATTAGGGAAACCTTTCCTTTGGCACAGAATTGAGGGATGTTCAGGATTCCCCTTCACTGCTCAGATAGTATCAATCCAGTGATTAAAAAAAAAAAAAATCAAACAAAAAAGTCCAACACAACCATACAAAGCAAACCAACAAAAAACAAAGCAAACAAAAATTAAACAAACACCATCACAAAAAAAAAAAAAAGCTAGTACATAGCAATATGACTTGAACATAGCAACTCCTCATACTCTGACAGTTTTCAGAGAGTTCCCTGATCCTTCAATGAATCTGTCCTTAAGGTCTGGGTTTGGAAGTCTTTATTCGCTTTCTACAATATTGTACAGTAGCATCAGCTCTTTATATAGTATCTGTGCAACACATTTAAAATTAAACCCTTGTGAAATTAATGAAATAAATAATTTCTGTAAAGGAGTAATTATGAAAATTATGTCCACTTTTTAAATTGGAAAGCAATGTTTAATAAACCTGTGCTCATCACATAAGTACAAAAGAAAGTGAAAACTAGTCGTATTTTTGATCCAAAGTCAAATATCACAATATTTACATGTATACTGGTTTCAGGAGAGGATGTCTAGATATGCATCCCTTCAAGATCCCATTAATTAGCAGTCCTACAACTGCTGTTTAGGAGACCTCATTATCCTTCCAAAAAGACACCTGGTTTCATGAGAACTTTTTGAATCCCACAAACTCTGCCAAAATGTACAACATTCACCAAAGGAATGCAATTTTCTAAAAAACTCATTAAATAATGAATTTGCTGACATCTCCACTTGCATCATTTTGAGTGAAATTGAGAGTGCAAACTAAGATCCATAACTAACCAAATTATCACAGCTCCATTGCAAGTCACCTAATATGCAAAATTAAGGCTTATTATGAAAACTTTCAAGTTCTGATTTTTCAACGTATTCCCTCAGCTACCAAAGATATTAATGTAGAGAGAAGTATCATTTATAAATACAGGACAGATTAAAAGAGGCAAGCAATGTCATTACAGTATGAAGCTACAGAAGCAGAGTAAATCCTTGATGTGCTACTCAAGTCACTATTTTAAAAAGAGCAACTTTTAAGCAAATTCCAGAACACTATCAGAAACATGCAAAAAATTATTAAAAAAACCTAACTGCTCTTTAAAAGACAAGTTCCAAGCTTCTCTCATTAAAATATCCATTATAATCGTTTTCAGACTGCACACTTATCCGCCCCCACAAAAAATCAAATGGAAGTTTTACACTTTAACTTAATATACTTCTGATTTACAAAAGTTGCAGGAGGTAAGACTGGGTAGAAAAGGTCATTATGTGGAAGCTTTCTTACATTTTACAATCGTTTCATTCACTTTAGAAAATAAGACAGCATTGTACATGAATTGAGGACAAAAATAATTACACACTTTGCTCACATCCTCGAGAGACAGGTAGAAGAAAGGTCAATTTCTTCATTCTAAACATTTCTTCTTCTTCAGAAAAGCGCAAGCATTATAGCTTTTTTCAAAATGCATTTCAAAGAGATGACAAGGATTTACTGCCAACTGACAGGTCCTGAACTCCCACCTCCTTTTTCTTGTCCTCTCCCTTCTCAAACTGGCACAGGTATTAATTTGGATCCATACATCTTATTAACTAGCAGTACTTTTTTTAACGCCCACTGAAGTATTCTCTCACATTAGCTGGCCAAAATCTAGCTTCTTTGCTGCTCCCTCTATAACTCTCTAACATGGACTAGAACATTTGTCCCCACCTCCCAGAATAGAAGTTAAGCAAAACTTTCCCAAAGGTGTAATCCTGTACTCTTATGCAACGATGCAAACTGTCTGGTTTTATTCACAATAAGGAAGGTCCAAAAAAACACCAGCAAAACAGAGGAATAGCAGGGTTCCTTCCTGTACCTCTAACACAGCCTTCAACATTATGTGACGCCATCAGGAAAAACTCAATGTGAGCTTTCAGGAATGTCTCTAGCACAGAAAAGTTACAGGTTTTGTACCAGTACAGAAGAGGTTGCTCAACTGTCCAAAGTGAAAACACCAAAGAGCTGATTTGAGCACCAGCAGCTGGAGGTAAGAAACAATCAACACTTTTCTTATTTTTCTAAGAAGAAAATCCCTTACAACCCACCCAAAAAATTTTCATTTTGTAGATCAGTTCAAAAGAAAAAATGTAAACAACTGCTATAACTCTTTCTAATAATAGAGCTACATATTTTTACACTAATTGGGTATTGCAACAGCATGTAACTGATTTGAAACCTGTCAATAATCAATAAAAGCTTAAATATATTCTTCCGCACAGAGAATCATACCAAAGCAAATTTAGGAAAGGGGGAGAGGCTGAAGTTCTTTTTCAACCAGAGTCTCCTCAAATAGTAGGTGATTTGCAAAAACTTACTGGAATGTTTACAAGAAGTAAAACATTTACTTGCCTCTACCTCCAAAATTGCTGCATCATGGCTGTCTCTGCTCTTAAAGGAGACCTGAAAAGCAAAAAAAAATTGGGCTTGTGCCCTATTTTGCTTCTTTAAGATGTTTGAGAGGCATGAAGAGTTGGAATTAGGGGTTTTTTTTACCCTGTGATGGACATAAATTATTCCTTCTTGTTTATGCTTGAGACTGAAATTTCAAGAAGCCATAATATAAGACAACTTAGTAAAGGAAAAACAATGCAATAATTAACAGAAGCTAAGTCACAGAAGAAAGAACAAACTTGGGTTTTTTTTCCCCCTCACCCCTACTTTTTCAAGTTCTCCTTCATTTGAGTGATGAGTAATACAAAATCCTTTTCCAGAGTTAAACGTTCTTGCACTACCACTATTCATGATTTGCACACAAATTTATGTTTTAACATTGTGCATACTAAAGAAAAAAAAATGGGGAAAAAACCCCAGAAATTCTGAGGATTCTTTATGGTTCAAAACAAGAAAAGAAGTTAAAAAAAATTGTTAGAAGTTCTCTGCAAATAGAAAAGAGTGAAAAATCCATGAACTGGGTAGCTATAAAAGGGAGATAAACACGACTTTCTCTTCCACAACTAATATAGCCTTTAAGACATTTCCTGTGTATGCTTGTAGTGATGCAGTTATCAGAACAGAGAAGATGCTGCAATGGATTTTCTAAAAATTAGCATATTTCATCTTATAGCACTAGTAAAATAAAATTAAAATTTATACCAGATGCAAATGAGCAAAGAGTATAGTTTATTTTAACTAATATCCATTACTGCTGTGGCAACTAGAATAGCTCATTAGTATTACGTGAGATGGGATGGCGCTATGTATTTCCATTCAAAAAAATTGTTCAAAGCCCCTTCCTATTCCTTCCAGCCACTCTTCAACTCTGTAATTACCATATATGAAAAAGTCTAATTTTTTTTAAAAGGTAAATTTAAAATGCTGCTTATGAAAAACATGCAATTATCAAGAAAAATAAAAGCATGATGCCTAAAAATAAGAAAAATATATCTAAAGCACATCCTTAGAAAACTTATAAGACAACAAATTCTCATAAATTATGTATCACCAAAAAACTACACTCAACCAGTACAGGGTTGCAGTCCGTACTTTAAGCCAAATCAGTGAACTGGCTGAAGGTCCTTACCATTACACACGTGGAATATAATCTTCCTGAAATGCTAAACCAACATTAGACAGGCCAAAGACCTGAACATCTTTACCACAGGTCTGTTACCCAACTCAGCTCTCTATTATCAGCAATTATAATGTTACTTCTCCAGTTGCAACATGCAACAGGCGCCAATTCAAACAATACTGGTACTTAAGTAAATGCCCCAGTGGCATAATTCAAAAGGGGTTATTCTGGTTTGTGGATTTTGAGACAGTTGGTTTGTGTTTGGGGTTGTTTTTTAATTGTATATTTTGCTTTGGTGTTTTTTTGGTTGGTGGAGGGGCCATGTTTGGTAGGGGTTTCTTCCGCCCCCCCCACCCATACACATTATAAAAATAGAGAATGGAACTAAATAAAAACAGAAAAAAAAGCAACATATTTCATTTTTCTGTACAAAATGGGGGAAAGTCTTTAAAAATGAACCACAATTAAGAAAATTATGTTTAGTTTAGAAGTGACTTAAAGGCATATAAAGAATCATATTTCAAGATCACACAAAAAACTGTTTAAAAGCTATGAAGAAAAAAATCACTAAATTTTAGGTTTTTTCTCCTTTCTGTTGAACAAGAATTATTTTCAACAGAAACTTCTTACTTTTCTGGGTAAAATATACAGTGACATAACAAGCTAGAAGTTGAAGTGCAAAAATTTTAATGCAGACACTCACGTATCTCATATCATGGAATGTGAAGGTGAGGTTTAACTTTGCAGGTTGAGTCTATTTAACCACCAGCTGTCACTGAAAATAGCAGCCCTGACTCTGCTACTTCCACTGAGCTGACCCTGCTGCTTAGACAATTGTGCAGGGCCCAACGGAGGAAACTCACAAACCCAACTGACTCCTGAGGATGCACATGAAGCAGTGGGAACAGATGTCCTAAGGCCTTTCATGGGAACTGACCATCAGATCAATCCAAACATAGTGCCACACCACTCACAGAAAACCTTCAATAATTTGCAATAGAGAGTCCTCTGAGGACTACTAATATGATTAGAGCTCAGGCATTACTCTGCTTAAGAGTGTGTGAGCCTCTTCAATCCTGCATAATTTGACGCAAATTTAAGTAAAGACACTTCAAATTAAATTCTAATCTAAGATATCTGTGGTTACTTCAATATCCATTATATCACCTTCTTAAGGAAAAGTGTATTTATATAGTTTAGAATTCACTTTAAGATTACCAAACCTATGAATGATAAAAATATATATACTTTTTAATTAAAGGGGTTTTAATACCCTTTTTTATTGTGCAACACATAGTACATGTGCAACTATTTCTCTTGATACCTTTTCTGCCTATGCAATTACTTCACATAAAGTATTAAATCCCATTTAAATGTTATAGAACAGAAGTGCGTGACTGACTTTGGGAAAAAAAAATCTAAGTAATCAAGTCAAAGCAAGAAAAAAATCAAAGTACCTCAACTATCAATTTCAATGCTATTCTCCACAGGAATTTGAAAGAAATTAATCTTCTACTGTAATTTACAAACAATGCTTAGACCCTATACTCAAAATACTTGCTGCAAAACCATATGGTCTCACAGGGAAAGATACCTTCACAAAAAAGTGCTTGCCTAAGTTAGAAAAATCATCAGAGAAAGTCGTTGATAGGATTTTTTCCCTCTGTTAGTGAAGCATATTTTAATTATTCAACAAATTACTCTAATACTCAACAAAAATAAAACTGAAGTTTGCAATGCAAGTCATGCTCAGCTAAGCATACACAGTGTAACTTCTATATCCTCCCTGTTCTGCCCCAACTCTTAACCTGCAGGCAGGTTAATATGATTTATTCCACTTTTGTAGGATGCCACCTTCTTGTGATGGAGACAAAAAGGTGGAAACCATCCACACTAAAACTTTATTGACTTAGTACATAACATACAACTATTTAGCACACCAATACTCAAGTTTCACAAGGCAAGGAAGGCATACATTGCAGTTGCAGTGTATGCAAAGTAAAAAGTAGGCACAGCTGATCATCTAAAAAAAGGTAAAGGAGACCAACAGCATGAAATACACAGACAAATCAATGGATGAAGAAAGAACTTAAAAGAAACATGAGGTCTCAAAGCAAAATGGGATGTTTTTATTTGGGCATTTAAACACATATAAACTGTTTTAATAGCTTGCCCTAACATGATACGACATGCAAGTTAACATACCTATTAGAGTTTTAATACACTGCCCCATTTTAGGCAGGAGATGTTACTTAATTACTCTAAAGATACCAACAAATAACCTCTTAAATCTGACGATGAAACAGTTACACAAAAATGCCACAAATATTCAAAAACACAGCCACACAACAGTTTTTCTAATATACCTATATAAGAAAAGGCACTAAGAAAATACAGAATTACGCCAAAAGAGAAAGTTTGCACTGTACATGTTCACCAAGAGTCCAAAGAGCAGCTAAATTACTTCTGAATAGGCACATAACATCTGAAACTCTAGGTACAGAAATTATTTGTACAAAGCTCCACGCTGAGCATTTCACTTTGTACATTTCTAATGTTTCCCTTACATATGGGAATAAGCTTGGAGATTTTTTTGGTGGTATGTCAGCAACGACACACAGTCTCAGGACACTGAATTCCACACATTCTGCAGGTTCTGTATGTCCCCATGTTCACCCCATTCTCCAAGTAATTATGTGGCTCTTAACACTATTAACCGCTGTAAATGGTGGTATGAAGAGGTGAGTGAACAGGCTAAAATTCAAGTATCTAGTTCTATATGTACGAAAAATCTCAGTTGCAGAAAGCAAGAAACTGTTTATCATCTCAGAAAATGTACTTGCAAAAATCACAGATAAATAAACATTAGAAAAAAACCCCTTTTGTGACTATTGTCACAATTTTGTGGAGACTTAACACCTTGTTCTCAGTTTCCTCCTGATCCCTCAGTCCTAATTTTGCTCATCTCAAACTGGCTACATTTCTTGTTGACTGTGTTGCCTCACTTCCTTTTTAATAACTTCCCTGCAGAATCTCAAACTGGTTGCACAGGTGAGCATACTTTACTTCTTTTTTTGAAACAAGAAAAAAAATCCCCAAAAATCCTGCCTGTTTAAAGTAAGTTTACTTTTTCAGTTTTTCTAATGTAAGGCCAGTAACAAGACACACAACAAAAAAACACTACTCTAGTCATTAAAACTTGTTGCTGAATACTGCTCAGGATTAATGATGATTGGCTATTACAGACATATCACACAGTATGACCAAAGTAACAGCATTTAATGTACAAAAAAACCCCCAAAAAACAAACAAACAACAACAAAAAAAAACCCCAAAACAAACAAACAAAAAACCAACCAACCAAGCAAAACAAAAACAAAAAAACAAAACAATCTCTATTATTAAGATTTTGGTTCTCTGATATGAGATGTAGACAAACCATACTCGAGTACCAAAATTTTAGCATGTAAGAATGTACAAAGCCCACGATGCACAAAACCAGATACAGGGGGAAAAGCCCCAAACACATAAAATGCAACTTGATTACTGAATTATCTGCTGCAGCAGCACAGATATACACACACAAACATATGTATAGGTATAACAAAAGTAAGTTTTTGTGATCTGTTTAAGATTTTGATAAATTAGATGGTACATTTTACTACACTGAAATTTTATTCTATACATCTTACCCATTATGACTCTTTTTATACTTCCTCCTAACTCCAAGTAATTTTTTCCCAATTTTAGAGACTTTGACCAGAAGGGATAGTCAGGATGATTTAATCTGGCCTTCAATATATCATAGGCCATTACTTCTCAATAGAAAAAGAACTGCTCTGACAGTAATCATTAAAATTGGTTTAGAGTGTATCCAAGGTCATCATAACTTGACTCTGCTAATACATGGAATAAAAGTTTGTTTCTAGATTGAGTCTTTACATTTTCTCTAAGAGAAATCTCCATCACTCAAAATCTGATTTAAAGAAAATTCTTAGCTTTGAGATATACCAAGGGCTAACTGGTAAATTCTCCTTACTTTCTTTCACAGTAAATTTGGAAATTTTACAGCTTAACCTCATTCTCAACTGCCCAAATGGCTAAAAAAATGGACAGAAGGGATGAAGAACATCAATATTATTGTTATCTAGTTTTTAAAAATCTTAGGTAGCTGTGCTCAGAGTGACCTTACTAGAAAGAATACTTCAAATACCAGATGCACCAAGTACATTGTTATGCAGCCAAAAACTGGAAGTACAAATGTGAGACATACTCTATAGGTCCAAACCATAAATAAAATATCATTCACATTTTCAGTTTTTTAGCTGTTGATCCTACATAGGCAGGAACTGAGCCTGCAGGAAATTATGATTCATTGTGTGCCTCTGCAATAAAACCAAGTTTTACGACATGCTTTCAGCAGGACTGTTTTCATCAGAAAGAAAAAAGCATGTTTAGCAGGTGTATATATATTTCAAATGACAAGTACCATCAACTCAGATTATAGGGAGAGATAGAGGGTCTGAATTTTCCTCAGTGGTACATAAACCCTGTCAACAGGATGCTTAACAGTGTTCTTCTGGATGACTATTTGGAGAGCTGCAAGCTCTCAGCTTCTAGATTTTTCATGTCCTAAATCTCAGTGGTAGAAGAAAGTTAAACTTTTTTTCCAGAGTTACCAAGATAGTGAACTTTTCCTATTTGACCAAGTGTGTAAGTTAACACAATCATTTTCGTCCAACTTTTTAGTGAAATTTGTGAAAAATTGTCCATGGAGTGAGTGCAGAAAATTATTATATTTGTGCATTGTAGCTGGCATTTCTCAAATGGGAAAAACCTCCCAAAATCTCAGACTGGAAAAAAGAATTCCCATTCAGTCTTAGACTTAGGAACTTCATTCTCGAGCACAACCAGACACTCAGCAATTCCTCCCAAAATGAACTGCAAGTTCTACAAGAATAGTAAAGAACATAAAGGGAAAGCATGCTCATCAAAAAGGGTCCAGGAAAGGCAATTGTAAAGTTTCATTCTTTTCCACATCTTAACACAGCATCTAATTTCAACATAGAAATTTTTCTCTCTTCAAGATCTGCACGTAGAGATTATGTGAAAATATAGCAAATTAATATCTACTAAATTAATATATATTCAAAATTGACATGATTTTAAAATTTTGTATGCGGAAATAAATTCCTCTAAAAGTGAATACAAGAAAGAGTTACTCAAAATTGTAACTGAACTACATAACAAGAAAAATACTCAAAAAATGCTAACAAATCTTTTTCCACAAAATTTGCAAAGTCAATGAAATGTAATCAGAAAAATTTAAGCAGAATAATGTAACAGCCTTGCTGCATTTTCTTTACAGGGAACAAAAAGTACAGTATGTCCATTTAAGACTGTTCATTCTGGAAGAACACACTCATTGCCTTTATTTGAGGCTGGGAATTTATACTGAATTCATGATGGTCTGAGGAAACCTTAACAGAGTGGCTTTGGGATTACAAAAACTGTTTGTGGTCTAAATGTACAAATCTGAATGCATGTCAAACTCACATTCCATGGGGTTTTTTACTGCAGAAGAAAGGAAACTGGAAAAAACTGTTAAAGAAACAGAGATAACTGCACTTCAAAATACCAGATCATAAAACACCTTATCAAGTTCTTATTTAATGCTTATCACTGTTTACTTGGCATGAAAGGGCAATTGTGTAGTGAGCAGGAACAAACCTACATTTATTGACTTTATGAATTACCTACAGAAAACATAACCAATAATCATGTAGCAACTTATTATTAAGCACAATAATTTAATTAAATTTATCAGTTAATATGCCCAGAAGAACATTTACTCTAAAAGAAAAGCAGGCTACTTAAAAAACATGCCAGTTACGATCTAAGATGGGCTTTCTAGTGTTCCTTCTGTAAACCATGATCAATTCACACAATTACAACTTTTTTATTTTCTAAGCCTAACTTTTCACAGCACTTTGTTGCATCCTGTGATATTACAACGTTCCACTATGAAATAAAATCTAGCTTTCTGCTCTTTAACAATGACATTCTGTTTAGGTTTTCAACAAAACATGAAAATCTTTCAAGTTTGCACACCTTACAAATTATTTTAAGAACCTGTTTTATCTGTAATCATTTTTTTTTGTTTGTGTATGGTTATCTCTAAGCCCAGTCATTACTGCTAACCATTCAGTATGTGCAATATGGCTTCTGAGCAAACTTTATTAATTGTGCCTAATTACTGCAGGCAACCACTCTTACTTTGCATGTGACCTCTATTCACCTAATAGTTGAAGCTCTGAAGTTCTACTTGAATTACCATGCACTGCCTTATCCACTGAGCTCCTCAAAAGAATTTCGTGTACAGGCTTTAAAGCTGCTACAGTAATTACTCCTTTTCACTCACTGTTTCACATTTTTGGCCAAATTAGTCTAGCATTAAACATTCAGCTTTCACTCCAGAATAAAGCTGTTCAAGCTTGCTGAACACAGACCTTCCAAATTTCGAAAGGAAAGCAACCAACCCATTCCTTAATTCCTCTGGATGAATGAAATAAAAAACATTTAAGTATTACTATAAAAATTTTATACCCTTTCTTACTGCCTACTGATATTGTTTGTGCATTTTTACTGTTAGAATATTCTTCAGCATTGGTATCTGAAATAAGCAAAGACTGCCAATCTTCCACATTAACGTCTCTGCTTTACTTCTCATTGTTATTTCTGTCAGATATGCAAAAAATAGCAGCTACTCAGAGAAGTCTATCTCAGACTGCATTAGGAAACATGCTTCACATACTCAAATACAAAAACTCAGTCGAAAACTCAATTAAAAAAATAAATCTGCCATGTAAGATATGTAAAATGCCACGTCATGATACAATAGATTCTCAAAAAACACTGACATAATAACCAATGGCAACAATGCTTTACACAGAGGAGTAAGATAGAGCAAGCATCGTCTAAACATGCAACTCTAACACTGCAGTTGAGGTTTCTTTTTTCCGCTTCTATTATAGCTACTGTTATTAAACAGCAGGATTCAAGAGTCACAAAGATTAAAAAATTATATAAAATAACCAAAGTTCACCATATACTACTATACCAAAAAAGACAAAACTCGTTTGTCTTTACTGTCACTAGGTTCATGAAAAAAACAAAGCCGTCTCCAAACAGATGAAAATATCCTGTTAATTTTCTTCACCTCACGTTTTCTCCGCCAGATAAACGAGAGCATTATCACCGTTTAATACAAGTTTTAATTGAGTACTGTCACTGGTGGAAAGAAAAGCGTGGAACCACTACTTTCCATATCAAACAAAGCAGGTAATTAACAGCTACTCTGGCACAATCCCTTATCACCAAAATACACAACACTGTTAAGTTCTCTCAATGCGAATGCTTTGCTTCAACAAAGGAAAGCTGATGTTTCAGGGTCACATTCGCTCTTTTAATACACAGGCATAAATTTACTGCTCAGTCAGACACCTATAATTAAACACAAGAAGAATATAATTCTAATATTCAGACAGGCTTGCATATGAGTGGGATATCTCCCCCTTTCAAGATGATTGCCTTTCATTTTTTAGTTTCAAGCAGCTACAGTTCACTTAGTTTTGATTACATAGCAATTAGATATGCAAATACAAGAGATCTAAAAAAATGCTTTTTCAAATGTCAGATTGTAAGCAATCAAGCTTATTCTTTTCTCCTGTACACACAAGCTATTCATTAAATAGCTATTGTCTTAAAAACATTGCAATAGATTACATTTATCTGTGTTTTAGAAGCAAAGGGAGTGCACATTACTCAGAATACCGCTCATCAGCGAACGAAATCGATCTTACAATTACTTTAATATATTCATGATAGTGGTTAACTAAGTTGAAACTAAGTATCGTCTTCTTTGGGCCTTTTTCCCACAACTGTTGTTATCAATATCTAAACTCACTGCATCATTAAATTAACCAAAACTCATTTGCTTATATATTTAAGGACAAATGTGTTAGTCATGTTCATTCACTGAATCGTGAATATCAATATTTTTTAATCCTATATAGAAAATAGATTCTGAATTATCATCAATTATTTTTTCATTGTAACTCACAAATACACTCATGTAATGGAAGTCACTATGAAATGATGTGGTTAGCATAGTTATATGGCAGGAACAGCCATTCTGGCACCTGTCCTTTTTCTCCCATGAAGGCCCACAGATTCTTTCTATTACAGAATTTCCCATGCATCTAGACCACATATAGGGTCTTGGTTCTTTGTGACATATTTCACTTGGAAGCAGTCCACAGCTTGAGATTCACCGATCACTAGGTAAAATTGTGGGAAAGGATGTCTGGCAGCAGCTCCGAAGAGATCAGGAAAGAGCAACTACTGCAAAACTACGTGGACAGGTCTGTAAAATATTCTTACCCACACCTATGGACAACCACTGACAGTTTGAAAACTTGCTCTTGCAAAATTCTAAAACAAAAGAATAAATGGGATGGGGCAAGGGTTGGTCAGTTCTTTCTCTGAAAGATCACAAAATCACCTCCAAGCTAACAGGAGGGGGAAAAAAGATCCCTGAAGGCAAGTCCATGTGTTCAGTGACTCAGCTGTGCAGAAATGTACACTAACAGGGAAAGCTGAAACAGTTCTTTCCTCAGGCTGAGATTTCAAGCTTGGTAACTGAAGTAAATAAAATGTTTTCCTAGCTGATTCCATGATCACCAACCACCCTTCAAGATGTCTGTCACAGGAGCACAGGTTCTTTTTCAAGGTCAGGAGAGCAGCAAAAATTACAAGAGATGCCTGATTCAGAGGTCTGTTTAAAAACCTGAAAAAAATAATTTTAGCTCTGCAGTCTAGCTGCAGACCCCAAAATGTTCTGCAAAGTGATCCAAGAAAAACCTGGAAAGGCTTTTTACAAGAACTGACATTTATGAGCTAACAGATGAGTATGCATGTGACAAATCATTTGAAATTTTGAGGGTCTTCAAATTTCCTTTTATTCAAATTTTCCCTGCCTTTAAACACTCAATGTGACTTTTCCCTCTCCTTGCAATACAGGAGCCTTATTTAACCAGCCAGTAAGGTAAAACTCATTGCCTGTCAGCTTGCTCTTGTTGCCCATGCAATGTTTATATTCCTTCTGTTGCTTCTTCCCTAAGGGTCACTATAAACAACTGTTTGAGCAGCAAACATAACCTGTGTATTTGAACTCCTACTCACTATAGCCTAACATAAAAAATGATACAGCTGACAGGGGAACCTGAATAATCCCCTCCCAATAGTGCCCCTGCAAACACTCCCTCATCTATTACTTGGCTCTCCAAGAAGACACTGGGAAAATCCTGTATCTACTACTGTGAAATACCAGAATCCAAAAAGCACACTGAAAATTCCACATTCCTGCCAATTTCTGCATCTGGCAAGACTGGTGATACAGCATTGTCCAACGAAATTCATAATACTTAATACTCCAACTTGCAGAAACAGCCAGTTGCAAATGAGTTTAACAGGAAAACAAGAAATGTGCCGGGTATGACTTACTTAAAATCATTACACCTTATTCTACCTGGTAGACTCTTCTACTATAAGTCATGAACCATACATTTGACTGCAAGTAAGAGGTCTGAAACCTGCAATAACTAAATCAGACTTTCATAAGAGAGCCAAAACCCATAATCAATAGTAAATGTGTTTTCCGCTTTGAAATGTTTCTGCAGGAGTACATAGGCAAGGCAAAATCTTCTATATATCTGATTTTTCTTAGAAATGGGGAATTGTGGGGGGGTTTTTGTTTGTTTTTTAAGGAGAGTTTATTTTACTACCAAATGAACTATTCCGAAAAGGTGCATTTCAAATTAAATTGAACTTATCATTTAAAAGGCTGGATACTGAAAAATTCCACTAGTCAGGCTGCAAAAACCAATTTTGGTATTTGCAGTATCCTTGTGTCCTCACTGCATACTAATTTCCAGAGTAGCTTCAGTATTTCAAACCACGTAACTTTAAAATTTATCCCTTATTTTGGTTTGTAATACAGCTTATTTTAAGACCTCTTCTGATTCATGCTGTTGTGAGTCAATGTGAGCTAACAGATTCAAGTTCTAGGTCGTTTTGTCAGTCAAAATTTAAGTGAACATTCAATTCCAGCATTCTCAACTTCAAACATAGGAGTATCTCACAGCCACCTCAAAGATTGCTTGGTCATTTCTGGATCATTTATTAGATGCAAAATGACCACAACATATTTCATCAACACAGAAAAACCTCTATTTCTCTTCATAAAATTTAACTTTAAAATTTGTCAACTACTAGGTTTGAGTTCTTGAAACTATGTATCAGTAATAGTATATTTCACAGATTCAGTGAGCCAGTTAAAATATCTGCCAAGACCCCCAGCAGCCCAAAAATTAAATTCCCTTGAATATATATGGTTGTAAATATGGGAATATTTGAAATAAACAGCTCAGAATCTTAAGTGGCTCCAAAATGATTCCATCAAGTGGATCAATTAAAAAGTCAGGTACTTCAGGTGAATTCAGTCAGCTAAATGTGGTTTTCAATTCACTCTACTACAGAAGCATTAATTGTTTATGTGTGGCTGCAGGACTGAACAGTCCAGACAAACATTTATAAAAATACTCCCAAGAGCCCACAAGCAGTGGCAGAGCTGTTATTAATTATGCTATGGGTCTCATCTTTCAGAAAACTATTTCTTTCTTTCAAGAGAAACATGCCATTGCTAAAGTTCACAGCAACTTTACCACAGAATGGACCCAGTGCTGTCACCACTTCACTATCACAGTCTTTAAAAAAAATCCAACAAAGAAATCATCCCAATACCAACATCGAAAAAAATTATTTAAAAAAACCCCCCTTTAGATAGTTAAATAATCCCATAGCAGAACATCCAATTCCATGAAACTCAGACCTCAGTGGAAATAATCATATCAACCTTGTGCCAGAGCACATGATCACAGAACACTACAAAAAGATTAGGAAGAAAGTAATGCATCAGATTTACCAGACAGGAAAAAAAAAGGTGTAATAATTTACAGAAGTTATTTGCATCCAAACATTTAAGTTATATGCACTCACTGCCCATATGCCAGATAAAGGCACTCAATCCAAAGGCTGTTTTTTGCTCTTGACGAAAAATCCCTTTCATTTGTGCGTGCAAAATACCACTAGCACACTTGTAAAATGATGCATAAAAGAAGACACTTTGGTTCATAATTACATCACCTACTTTTAGTTGTGTCAGGAATCACAAAAGTTTCAGCAATTCTAGCTGAGATACTAATTAATCTTAACCTTTTATTTCTACTCATTCCTCATGTCACACCTACAATTTACCTACAGAAACCTCCAGCCAGATGTGAGAGCAACTTTGCTATCTACTCTCCAACACCTCTTCAAAAGCTACTGCACTTAGAGTTCATGTTCCAGTAACTTCAAGGCAAGCAAACTGGTGAATTTGTATTATCACCTTGATTCTCAGGAAATAATTTTCTTCATATATTTTTGCTGTTGGATTTTTTCTTCCCATTCAGGTAGTCTCATGCATGCTAAATAATTTAAACTTAGTTAGTAGCATGAGAAGTGTGTCATTTATTCCTTCTGTCTCGTGTAATCTTCTTTGTGTGCATTATTCAGATTCCCCAGTTACAACTCTGTTTTTAAACACCAGTGTTTATACCATTTGCTACCATACTGCAAAAATATAAAGTGTTGCTAGAAACCAAAATTCAGTTTAGTGCACTTTCACGTCATCTAATAGTATTATCAGAGAATAAATAAAGCACTATAGAAATTAACCTTCATTTTATTACAATAATTTATAAAGCACATGACCAATGAGAAGGAGTTACTCAACGACCAAGATGGAAAAAGATAGCCAGAGAAGATTTCTAGAGAGTACTAAGAGGAACCTTATGTCAAATTAAGGAAAATTAATATAATTTAGGAAACAAGGGAGAAAGAAACGAGAGAGAGAGGAGGAAAAAGCCCAGAAAAGGTCATCTAGGTTCAAAGTAGCAGAAGCATTAGGAAGGAGGAAGGGAAGAAGAGAGGAAAGGAGGGAGAGACTCAGGCTTCCTTGGGAAAGTGGTCACAGTGTCAAGCCTGACAGAGTTCAGGAAGCATTTGGACAACAGTCCTGGGCACACTGTGTGACTCTTGGGGTGTCCTGTGCAGGGCCAGGGGCTGGACTCAATGGTCCTGAAAGGTCCCTTCCAACTCAGTACATTCTATGATTCTATGTAAGACTCAGTAAGAAAAAAAAAATCTGTAGCTTTTGCTGTGAAATTGTAACTGCTCCATAAATTATTTTGGATTACTTTCCACAGTACAATATGTATGTTCACTCCCCACAAACTTTAGTCTTTCACACATCCAAACATCCTGGTGTTTCCCAGCACCATGTGTCAAATTGTTGTCATTTTTGTACTGACTAGACATCTCCTCCCTGTACTGATTCCATCCATTCTTATAAAATTTTGTACATAATTCTGTTTATGAAACCAACCAACAATTTGATATTCCCATTGTTTTCCTACAGCCAGAGTTTTCCTGTTACTTCAGCTGCCAATTAAACCATTCTGTCAGGACCATGTAAGCTACTGCCTGAATGTAGTCACTGTTTTGCAGATCTTTCAACACCCAACACCAGCCTAATGTCTTCTTCATTTCAAGTTACTAAGGTTAGGACAAGATTTTGTTTGTTATGTAGGAATATAGTGCTGAATTTACTTATGAGTCAAATTACACTCAAGAATCACTAACATCAACAAATGCATCAAGAAAGCATAAATACTGTGTGCTATGTTTGTTCCATGGCAAGATTGTAGCACTTGAATCAGATAATTTACACAGAATATCAGATTCTACTAAGTTAAACAGTCTCCAAGCACTGCTTGGAGTGTTCTACTACTGTAAAAGTAGCAAGTTCCCTCTAACAGAAAAACAGATTTGTGTACTTGGCCTTACAAAACATTTAAATAAGCTTTCATCCTTTCATGCATATACTTAACAGACACTTTAAACAAAATTATTTTGAGTTGTAAGCAAATTTTAGAAGATATATTCAGTGTGCATGCACTTCAGTGAGTCCTGTGTTTAACAAAACATTCCCCATTTACTGCTCAAAAAGATGTGAAAAACTGTAAAAATCAGAAGACAGAAGCTGCTAATTACTCTTATGAAAGGTTAACAAAAAACGTCCAACCATCTGTCAATAAATGCCTCCCTCTACCTTAAGTGTAAAGACTAACAATAAAATATTGCAGCTATAGCTTGATAAACTCTAAAGTGAAGATAGTGTCACATCCTTATTAACATCTACACAGCCACCTGAATTTCATTCATAGGCTTAATGTATGGTACATATATAGCAGAAGAGTAGCCTATGATTAACAAGATCCATTTCAATCCAAGTCTAGGCATGACAAAGGCTAATATGAAGCCAGAAAAACCTAAGGAAAGTCACCATGTATAAACAAGTTTAAAAGGCAAAATGATCACTCATTTTCGCAATTACACTTTGTGATTGTTATACAGTTGGCAAGGAATCCAGTACCTTGCTGCAATGAAACAGATTACTTGTCTCTATCTGGAAAACAACAAAATAGCATGAAGTCAAATATCTCTATCTTCTAAATATTCAATTAGTAAGTGAAGTATTTGGTTACTAGCAATAGTGGTATCCTATTTTGTGCTTACTTTTTTAAAGAGCCTTCCTATCAGTCTCAATAAAATTGCTAAATAAGACCCTCAGGAGCCATATCCACTATGGGAAACAACCACCTGCCTGTATTCTGCCTGCCTAAAGAAGCCACCTAAAAAATTAAGAGAACCAATAACTGCCAGGAACTGACAGCTATTCAGGAATCACACAGGCATGCTGCTTTCCCCCCTGAAACAAGCAGCTCTAACTCCATCCTCACATTTAAGCAGGCTCAATCTCCATGCAGGCACAAGAAAATTCCCACAAGCCTCAAACTAAGTATGGCCTTTCACACAGAAAGAACTGCAAGCACAGTTGCATAATACTAACAAACACTCTGAAAACACAAACCTGAATACAAATTATTTCTGGTAAGCAAGATTATCACAGCATTAAATCTTAAGAAAGTTAGAAATGTTAGCAAGAAAAAAAGTTCCAGGTTACAGTAGATTTTCATTATTTAAACCTTGATTCACTACTTTGGTAGAAAAAGTAAAATGCAGATAGATGTTTGCAGACCATTTCTGTCAGCATCTCAAAACAATTCTGTATGCAGTGTCTCCCAGGCCTTTCAAAACTTCTATTCAAATGCGAGATACAAACTGCTGTGAGCTGAAACCTGGTCAACCTTTTAGAACACAACACTCTCTGTGGTTCCCACCTCACAAAAGCTTAGGAGTAATTCTGCAGAAAGAGAATTTCTGCCATGCTACAGGATGAGTCAATTCTCTTTCAACAGACATTGCATTTTAATTTATAAACCAGACTTGTTTATATACAGATGTTCAGGCAATGATTCAGGATTCCCTTGATACACTTTTTTCCACTACACTTCATGCTACTTTTCTCCCATTTCATAAGAATCTATATTCACTCTCTGCTTGCTCATAAGGTTTTTTTTCCCCCTCACAGGGAACTGACAGAAAAACAAATATAAAGAAAGCATAATACAAGCTGATTTCAACTAGCAGGGCTTTGATTACACTTCTACAGTCTACAGTTTCCAGTGTACTTAATGGCATTAAAAAGCAGTATTTTGTTAAAGTCAGTTATTTCCATATTTAATTAGCTCAATAACAAATTTAACTGCTCTCAGAACAAAATGACATAGAATGAATTTTTGATAGCAAAGTTAATCATAGCCAAAGGCTTCAGCTACTTTTCACACTATATAGGAAAACCCATGTCTTAGCAGTGTTAAAATCTGCAACTTTGTATTGAGCTCATGTAGAAATATATCCAATATAGACAGTATATATTCGGTATGTAGCCAATAAAGGGCAAAAGTATGTACGAAATAAACCATCCAAAAGATGCATTGCATCAGATACGTATCAGTAATTTTTTCTGCAAGACTAATATTGCCTTGTAATAATTTTTAAGGTCCTGAGGCACATAATTTTTTTCCCTTCAAAATAAAACCATTCTACTCTTGAAAGTAAGAGCGTTCCCCTGGCTGCTATGAAAATATTCCCGAAATAAATTACTTCAAGTTAGAAGCGTTTGTCAAATCTTATATAAAACTTCAGAAAAATGTTCTCTTCTCGTAAAATCTGCATTCCCATACATAATTATGCTAAGTTGTGCTGGCATTCTTCACTACTGTCATTGTGAACTGAACATTTTTTACCTAATGCAAAGATATATGAGGGTAAGATTCCAAAGATAAAACTCTAGAAACTCTGGAGTACAAAACCCCCATGAACAGGCTTAAAAGGCGTTTGCTGTCAGTGAGAAATAACATTTATTACCTTCACCACTGTCTAGTAAATACTATTTGAAAGAATTAAAAATTCATTAATCCTTAGCATTTAATTATATAATTAAATAAGTAACTTGGTAAGAGGACATTTTTCTGTGTGTTTATTTTTTGTCTATGCTATTAGCTAATAGCGTAAACTCTTGAAAGGGTCACTGGCTCAAATGTTACCAGGGATATAACTCGAGAGATCTCTGATTTGTCTGTGATAAGAAAAAAAAGCCATGCTTTAACAATTCTTTAATAAAATAATAATAATAAAATCCAGCTTTACAATTCCCCCTGTATTCAAAATAGCTAGTTACAAATGAATTGAAGGCTTTGAACTTGGAACAGAAAAGCCCATTTTCTAAAGTACTCACTATTGAAAAAAATATATTAGCTTACAAGCAACAAAAAATATTTTCAGCACACCTTATGTTTTACAATGAACCTCTAGGAAGGTAAAACAGTATCAACCAACAAGTATATTCTTAAACATTTGTATTAAAACAGCAGTTGTGATACAGTGAATATCTAAGTTTACAAGAATACATTTTTGTTTACAGTTAGTTTAAAAATAAAAGGCCAGTTGTTGTAATAGTCAAAAATTAAGCATGAAAAAAGCCTCCCAGGCCTGATCAGTTTGAGAAACTGAACTTAATCAAGACACACATGCTTATGAAAACATGTATTTGGAGGAAATGTCACTATGAAAGATGCTGAAGTTTGTTTTTCCCAGGGTAGTATCTTAAACACTCCATTCTGAATGCCATAAGTAATTTTTCTAATTTTTCTTGAGTTTCTAACCTGAATGCAGTAGATTCAGGACACACACTGTATAAGCCACGTCTCAGCTAAGGAGCCTGCTCCTACAATGGCTTTTAATGGGTAATCACAGAAGTTGATGACAATTCAAATGAAGTAGCAGTCGAACACTTGCAGCACTGATTTGCAACAGAAATTAACAAAGCAGAACCCAGCATCTCAAACATGCTGAGCTGCTCCACATTGTCTCAGTCAGTTTCCAGTTCCTAGAGGTCAATTTTAATAAACAGAATACTTAAGGATGGATGTCGACAAGGGATTCTGCTAGTTATAGTTATAAATGTAAAAGTAAGTATGACCTGCCTCCAGAGACTCCACCAGCATTGTCAAATTTTACTTTGTTTTTGTTTTAAATAAAAGGACAGTCATTCTAGTCACATATTATGAATATGAAATGGCTTTCACTTTCACATGTCTCTGTCCCCAGTCATTTAAAGTATTTTTCCCCTAATATTCCTAAAGGTACTGACAAAGAGTCAAACCCCACCTTTGCAACTAGTTACAAAATTTTTCTAAATTGCCATTCCAAACCACTATTTGCAAACACAGGCACATGTGATTGCCAAACACCACTGGCATGCTTTTGTGTAGAGGCACATGTTGGAGGCAATGGGCCTCAGCCAAGCAATTTATTCCCAGAATACAAAATCAAGGATGGCTGGTCAGCCTTCCATTTTGAAACACAGAACAACTTCGTTTCCTTCCATATGCTAAATATATTCCATTTCAACATGCATGTCAGCACCAGAATTTTATGATTTGTTCACATATAGTACTTCTCATGGATGAGAAAAGCTAAGCATATTATAATTAAGGTGGCTTGCTCAACAAGACAGTACACAATGTATTATCTGATGTCACTAACGTACCCTATTAGCTAAATAGAATGCTTAAGCCTTTCCATTGGAAAACATTATCAAATGATAAAGCCTAACAGGTAAAAAAAATATGATAAAGCCTAAAAGGTAAAAAAATTTACAAATATGTAATATTATACAAAATTTAAATTTAATAAAATATCCTGATCTCAAGACAGATAAATTTTTCCTGTCTGTTATTTTCCTCAAACTTCATGCAGGGACCAAGGTCAGGGTTTTTCTAATTCCTTTTTAGCAATACTATAAAAACAGAAAAATTGAGATTTTGAAGAAATGCAATTATCTATTTACTGTAACAACTCTGCACAAGTCAAAGGTGAAGACTGGTACTAACTGAGAGCATGTCTTTCATGAAACTTTATGTTTCTGCTTGCAAGGTGAACAGGATTGTAGGAACAAGTAGGTCAGAAACCATGAATCAGTTCAAATCATCAAACACAGAATGAAGTGTAACAGACTTAAAGCTGCTACAGAAGATGAAGGTACAGAGTTCTTCAAATTTAGAACTGCATACCTGCCTACTCCTCTATCTGAAACTACCAATTGTAAGAAAAAAAATTCTGTGTATCGTAATGAGATGGCTTCCTCGTGAAATAAAAATGAATGATGCTGTCTCATCACACACTGTTCTAGGGGAGATTCTTGTCTAAAAGTAGAAAGAAATGGAAGGGAAAAAAAAGGAAAAAAAAATGGAGTTGATAAGGCTGCCACGAGTCAGCAGTCTGATGCTGTTGGGCTTCACATCCCTCTAAAGTGAGATAATGGCAGTGTGTTACAGAGCACAGGGCTGACTCCCAAATGCTTGTTTTAAGGTGAGGCGATGTAAAAAAAAAAAAATAAAACTTGCTTATCCATCATTGGGCAGTCATCACCATAAACTTTCTTTAACTGGTATGCAAGTTTTCTTCTCTACCTAATGAAAGGTGCATTCATACTACGCAAAAAAATGCCTTGGTGTTAATAAAGTTACACATTCATTAGCTTTTGATGAATACCTGCAACCCCTTTCCCCTCCCCAGTAATCTCCTTCAAGTACCCCTAGGCTCTAATCACAGTATTCTCAGTAATTAAGGTTTTGATTTTAAATTTGTTGAAAACTGCCTAGAGAGACATTCTGATTACCAGCTGAGCCTCAAATACAAACGATTTGAGGATTTCCCCTGCTTTCTGGGGAGAATCTGTCAGCAAGTTTCAAGATGTGATGTCAGTTCAAGTGTTTTGGTCACATGACAAGGATTCCTAATTCATTACTTCTTTCATAGGACCACACAGCAAAGCAAAATTCTCTTCAGGGTGTATCTGGATGGCTTATTTTCCAGCATGTCAGTCTTTGTATTTTCTCTTGGATTCTGTAACCACTAGCAAGGCAGGAAAAGTACATGGACAATTTATTCAAGTATTTAGTACAATGTAGCTGTCACATAAGATTGACACTGCTTCAGTAATTATTCCTTCCCACATTCAATAAACTTTCTTTTATAATTAGCACTGGGAAATTGGGTTTGCAGGTATAAATTATACTCACAAAATACACATAAAATTTAACCTGCATCTCTTATCTCCTCCAAATTTCAAAACTAATCAGTGAAAGATATCACAATTACTGACTTTTCTAAACAACACTGACCCTAAAGAAAAGAAAGGGTTTTAAAAAAGAATTACTGCATCCTAACCTGCCATGAAAAAAACAGTATTACTTCTGTATTTTATACTTTGATGTTCATTAGCATTTTGAAGTACAACCTGCAAAGAGAGAAGCCATTTGAGAAAATGAAAAAAGGTGGTTATCATTAAATGCACTGCAAGACCAGGGAGTTCATCTGTAAGTATAATTCATTACGAAAAGAGGCAACAGTCAACAGCAAGAAGTGTACTTGTGCCCCACACTGAGATATCACTCCTTTTTTCTTTTGTCTGTGACTGCCATGTCTTAAATCAGCTTCCAAATCATTTTTTTTACAAGAAACATCTTATTGGTATGCATCATAATCAAGGATTATTAAATTCTTCCTACTTCATCAACAGTGGTATAGCACCAGAAAGTCTGCTCTGAAAAATGTAAACTAATGACCAATACAAATCACCTCAGGAGAGCAAATGAGCTGAAAATATTATGAATGGATGGCATGAAAACCAGTTTTCTGAAGAAAATTATTTGGCACTCAACACTGGTTTACAACCTATATAATACTGTTTAGTATCCAAATATATTATAATATGATATCATTCTAATGCCTTCCACACTAACCGCAGTATTATCTCATTAAATTATCAATGGTCAAGTACTTTATGTTTAAAAATTATGAGAGAACCAACTTTGAAGTTGTAGTGTGCATTCAAGTGCTGACTGGATCAATTTCTAGTTTCTAATGTGTATAAGGTTTTATCTGATCTGCCATACTTTTCCTTGTTGAAGGTAGTTTTCTTTTCTTACTAAATTTAAAAAAAACAGGTGACTTACTCAGGTGGTCTCAGTTCTTCTAATTTTTTTATTAAATACAAAACTCCAGTAACTCCCACTGCCTATTCTTTTGTGAATCATCAAAAAAATATGATTTTTTAAAAAAGGAGAATTTCCCCTATGGAGAATAGGGGAAATCAGTCCAAAAATACCTCCCCAGAGAGTAAATGTGCCTAAGCTGTCAAGAGAGATGACTCCTCACAGGACAGGACAGGTTTTGAAGCACGGTGGGAGGAAGACACTACACCTAGCAGCCATCTGGACATGGTGACTCTGCCTGAGGAGTCAACCTCCATCACTCTGTGATGCTCTAACAGACATTTCACAAACTCCAAAACCTACAACAATGGTAGAATTGTAAAGGACAGTGACAGTGTTACAGCAGATTACAGATTATGAAAACAAGAGACATTAAATGGAATTTGGAGGCAACACATTTATAAGCTTTAGGAAGGAAGAGATGTTTAACAGGGTAGACATTAACTTTCTATTGTAATTCTTACATACTACATATGTATCAATAGAATGTATTATGTGGCTGAACATGTAAGGAAAAGAGGCAGGGATTCTTCCTAAAAAAAGAACCAAAAGAAACTGTATTTCTGGGAAATATTCAAAACTACATTGGAGATGTTGCAGCAGTAGCCACAGGTAGAGGGAAATAGCTAGAAAATAAACCTAAAAAAACAGAGTTACCATGAGAGCAACCTGACATGCAGGCTGGCTCCATCACATAGTTTCCCTATTTGTATGGGCAGAGCATGCATATTATAGGACAAGGCAAGAACAGCCCTAGTTACTCTGCAACTCCACCTGAACACAAAACAAAACCAGAAACACAGTGCCTTTTGATTCTCTCAGACAGAAGTGACTGCCAGAAATACATTTAACTCCTCTTTTTATTCCAATCCACATTCCATGCACAAATCATTACTTTGGTCATTCAGTACAAGAGAAAGCTATTAATAAAACCTTTGAGGTTTAACAGCTCTTTCCTAGAAAAACACATTTAATTTCAATTTTTACCTTTACCTTGTAAAATGTGACACAATTTGAAGTTCATTATTACTTAAGAATACTTTATAACTGCTAGTTAGACTCACAGTTGCAGAACTATGGAGCATGTACATTTTACTTCTTCAGGACAGCCTGTGTTATTTACTAAGTCTGTGTAAGATACTAGATAATAAAAAAGCATAATAGTAACAACACAACAAGTAAGAATGAGAGACATGAGCTTATCCTTCATTAGAAAACAAAATTATGCATCTGAAACTACACAGTCCTTCAAGACCTTACCTTCTTTTTGTCCCTCATTGAGCCCTTCCCTCGGACCATTATCTTGCATCCTGTTTCTGCCTCAAGCTGCTTAGCTGTTAGTCCTCTGGGCCCAAGGATTCTTCCAACAAAGTTAAACTGAAAGGAAAAAAAAAGTAATTTCTATAAAAGCAAGTAAAGAAAATTAATTAAAAATTTAACAAGATATATTTCTATGTTTAAAAGTGTCAAGTGTTTAATGGTTTAGGACACCATACTAAACACCTGAGGTTGAAAAATGAGTTAGGTACTGTTTTCATCTGTTTTCATACATTAAGTACCCACAGGATCCCAACTTTGAGGATACAAGTTTCAGGTGTAACTAGGTCTTTCAGATGCAACATCAGGTAATCTACACCAGCAGTGGTCCTAATTTCCTCTTCATTAAGCTGTACAAGCTCTTAGAGAAACTCTGAGCTGCTCTCCCTCACCACCACCGTGTCCAGCCATGCTCATCCCTAGGCCAACGTGGTGCACCATGGCAAGGAAGCACACAGGGGCAGGGTGCATGTCCATACACACACACAGATTCCATGTGCTGGGAATGCTCGGGAGCCAGGTGAGCTCCAGCCCCACAATGGCACCTTTGGGAAAGGTCCCTACGCCCACTGCTCAGTTGCTCCCTGCTAAGGAGCCCATGGACAGCATCTTCCTTCCCCACTCCATGTGTTTCTGCTGGGCTCAATCTGGGAAGGACATGGAAAATAAATCTTCTTTATCTACCCATGCTAGGGCATTTCCTTCAGAAGAAAACAGATGAGGCCTCTTAAATGTTTATTTTAGGCTTCATGGGCCACATTTCTTAAAAATATGGTATTGTCATTCATACACACACATATACATATTTGTATATATGTTTATATACAGACTCAACAAAAGCACATCACTTTTTGTAAGCTGTATAATTTATTCAGTTGCACATACAAATTAAGCAAGCATTTCATGTTTAATTGGCTGACTTTAGCAGACAGCTCCCCACCTACACTCAACACAGTAATACCACCATTTAGCCATACATAATATTATTTCCTAGTTATTTTCAAGAGCTTTTTCCTTTCATCATTTTCAACCACACATTCTGAAAATTATGACATAAGTAAAAAAACCACTAAGTGATGGTAGAATTGAGAACACAGAGCAGTACTCTGTGACAACTGCAGTGCAAAGATGAAGCACCAACTCAAAGAATAGATAAACTAAAATTTCAGACTGAACATTAAATTCAAAGAAGAAATTAAAAGAACAGAAACTCCGCTGTAACACTCTGCTCTGAATATTTTAGATCCCGGTAAACAAAGTTATTCAATGGAATTGTGAAGAAGTTGTTGGCTTTCATTTCCTCAGCTAATTAAAACTGTGCTTGAGTACTAAAACTCAACATATTCGAAATCCTTATGAAACACCAAAGACCAGAAATGATTTAAGAGTAAGCAGAAATTATGAACGCAAGCAAATTAAAGTTCTTTAAGAAAATTAACAGTGTTTCACAGCAGCTAAACTATTCTGGGAATATATATACTCCCAAAGTTATTTAGTGTTGTAAGCTCGGAAAAGAAAGACATATTATGAAATCTGAATCAACTTATAGGGAGGTGAGGGGGTGTGGAATAAAGACAGAAGGAACTTGTGAACACACAAGGAAACTGTGAATTGTAAGAAATTAAAGAAACATTCACTACGCCTTGATAAAGCAATGAACTAGTTACACGTAATGAAGTTCAGCCATGAAATACTATTAAAATCTTACATGTCACACATTCAACGTTTAATACCAAAACTGTACATTGCCTTACATGAACAGTATCTTACTTTTCTCCACAACCACACTTCTGCACACTAAAACTTTAGTTATCTATGCCAGTCCACCAATAATGCTAAAAATAATATTGCAAAGCTGACTTTAAATCAGTATTTTAACCAACACACAAGCTAATTATTGTTATATTCTCATCTCCCAAGAAAAACATCAGTCTCTAATGTTCCATTGATTTGGATAATGAGTAAATGAATAATAATAACCTACTTTGGATAAAAATAAATTAAATAGAACTATACAGTATACAAAGAAAAAAAGGGAGGAATCTGTATTACCCAAGTTTGCAACTTTATTCATGTCGTCTAAACATTATTTAGAATTTCTAGTTGAGAAATCACAGACTTAAAACTGCAACACAGTCTGTTAAATGTTAAACCAGTTCCTTTACCAGTTAGTCTCATGATATGCTCCTTATTAAGAGCCTTCATAAATTGTTCCAAGGCAGCTCAACCCTGTCTTTTCTTTCCAAACCATATGTATGAACACTTGGAGTCTTTTTGTACAGCAATTCCTTCCAAACCTCTGTCTGTTCCCATTGGCTCTTTAGGTCCCTAGAATCTGACCAGATCTAAAAGCAGGCTGCCTAGACAAGGCAGTACTTCTACTGAGATCTCAACAATTTTAAGTTACTCAGAACAATTAAATCTTATAAACCACAATCTTATTAACACATCCCTGGTTATTTCCCTCCCTCAAAAAATCAGTTCTTATGCTTGTTTCAACATTAACTGTCCCCAAATACTCTTCTCCATTACCTCAGCCTTGAATCTTGCCCCTAGTTTTATATTAATATAAAACTTTTATGCACCCCTACAACATCACATTTGTGTAATGGATTCCACGTTGTTGACTTCAGGCACAGTAATTTCAAGACAGAATTAAAATTCAGAACCACCTTTAAAAGCATTTGGTAATGAATTAATTTCTTTCTAAGCACACTTTCTATCCTACCAAGTTTTCTTCAATGTGCTAGAGATATGAAATGAAGAACACTGCAGGACCTCACCTGAGGTGCAGTCTTAGCTGACTCATCAGTAATCAATTATCACAGATTAAGCCAAGTAGTGCTTTAACAAATTATCTCCTTTTATACCAATGTATCACTGTCAGTATTTAGTTCCTCAGACAACCATCTTAAAAGTCTGAGCTCAGAACTCTTAAAAGAACATAATTCAGACTCTTTTGGAGACAGAGCAGTGACCAGCAAGACTACAGCTGAGGAACACAGAGTAAGCCTTCAAGTTAGTTTTGTCAGAATCCAGCTGTATCTGCAGCTGCTTCTCTTACCTGTCAGGCCAGCTAGACTATCAAACAGAATTATCAGAACGAGACATCTGACAAATTCAGAAGACCATTCCTAACATCTCCTTCTCGTGCTCTTTGTCACCCAATTGCACTTATGATTCATTGTGTTTCTCTATAAATAACACACCTGTGTTCAGGAATACTATTTGTTCTAACATTTGTACAGAGACAAAGCTAAGAATATTACCCTGTAATTTCTGTGAGTGTTTCTCACTTTGCATTTGAGTACTGAAACAGCAGAGGTTCGGAAATCAACTTGACCAATTTAAGGCTGCACTATTTAGAATGTATCTAACCTCCCACATGTAAAAAAGTGAGATTATGTTAAAAATTAAGAAGTGGCTCAAACTAAGATTAACTGCTTTTACATCAACAACACAGAAAAAGCAATAAAATGAAGTCAGTCTCTCCTTCCACAACAATTAATAACTCTCTACACTCAATATATTTTTGTATATAAAATTTTCACTAGTGGTATTTCACAACTGTTTTCCTGAGTTTTATTTTCATGTGCTCAAATATTCCTCAACTCAAAAGTAGAACCAAAGCAACAACCTCCAGAAGAAGGTGACACACAAACACAAGAGCATCCTAAAAGCCAAGAATTGTAAGTGCTTAGCAGAGTTCAGGTGCTGAAGTTCCAACCAGTTAGACCCTTGTTGCTCTCCCACTGCCTGTTTCTCTGCATCACCACCCTCACATTCCCTTAGTTTGCTAACTTTTCATGTTTGAAGTTTTCAGCATCTACAAAACACTACTGGATCTTGCTGGCATGTAAGACAGTTGTTGCCTTTTTTTGAGAAGATGTCCAAAACACACACCCTTAAAGAAAAGAGACAGACAGCAAGCATATCCTAGGAGACTGCACATGAGGATCTTTGTTACTCCAAGTGTTTAAGCAGGAACAAATGTATAGGAAAAAAAACTGCTCCAAATCCTACCTACTCTGGGATATTAATGATTATTCTGCAGCAACTGAAGCTCCCAAAAGTCAACAAAATTTCCATGTAGTGACCTATCTAACAAGTCCACTGCATTAGAAACCCCCCGATAAAAACATCTTGTATTCAACTATTTCCTAAGCAGACCAGGTGCTTTTATAGTCTTTACCAGTCCCCACACCCAGAACAAAAGTAGTAAAGAAAAGTAAGAATGAACCATGCCAAAGACTCAGAGCTGCTGATTAATGAGAGACTATGAAGAAGTCTGGTTTTTACAGTATGGGAAATGCACTGTTTAAGGATCATTCCATGCATATTAAAATCTGAGCAACTTCAGGCAGACTAGTAGCACTAAATTTCATACTACTCTTGTGACACTTGTATTTTGTGTTTTCCTTTGAAATATGAAAATAAGATGTGGCAAGAAGTAGCTTAATTTACAAAAAATTATTTATCTCATTAAGGGAAATTAATTTGAAAAAATCCAGTTTGATTGAAATATCCAAATCTAGCAAGAACATAAACACATGCATTTGATTAAACAATTATTTAACTCAATTAAAAACTCATTTATTCTACCATCTTATTAGCAAATGTTCCAGTGACTTACTAAACATTGATTTTGCAGAGTCAGTTACTTATCACTGGGAATAAGCCAAAACAAGCTATTCTTCAAGTCTATTTCTACTTAAAGTAACCAAGAAAAGTTTTAAAAAGCTTTTATGTTCCTTACGTACAATGTGTATTTGAGTACTTTTCATACCCAGCCTAAACGTTATTTTAAGCCAAGTCTCAAGAAAAGCTCAGTAGTTCCTCATTATAACAAAACCAAAAGATGTTCTACTCCTCATGATGACTTTAAGCACGCATTAAGATAAAATAAGGAGCTACATTCAGAAAAATATTATAAGCACACAAAAAATGAGTCCTTTCTTTACTAATTATTCTTAACAAACGCTTTGCAATGCATCTATGTTTCTGGTAATCCAGCATTTGGCTTTCCCCTCTGATCCCCAGCTTAGAAAAATCACATACATTCTATTATGTCCTTTAAAAAAAAACCTGACTGTAATTTCTACAACTGAGTACCTGCAACCATAAATGTCCACTCTTGATGATGTTATTTAATTCTTAACCTCCTGTAGAAAGCAGTTTCAGTACAGTTATGTCATGTATGAAAACAAGTTCTCTATTTTGAGACTACCTTTACATATATTTTTTTTTTAATCATAACAGGACTTCTCAGTGAGCGAGCAGTCTCACGTTCCCTTATCCATATTTTCCCCAGGTTAGTTTACAGCCTAGTTATGTTAGACGTAACTGCCAGCCAAAAGTGGATTTTCATCCAGAGAAAAAACTATACCTTATATTCAGCCCTCTCCATAGGCAAATCAGCTTTCAGATTGCATACTGATACATTAAACAAACTAAAGCATACCAAAAATGAGTTTAAAACGTCCTGGTGCTTAGTTTGCTTTTTGATGATACGGAGAGCAGCATTTCCTGCTCATTTCACTTTCATATGATTTTCCACACCAAATAAAAAGCATCTGAAGACCAGGACCCTGTATGGTTGAGTGGTTAAAATATGTCATGGTTAAGAAGCAACTAAAAACTGGATGTTACAATGGAGACTGCCTGGTAATTTTACCTTAAGCAGTAATGCTGGCAGTCAGTTTAGCCACTTCAGAAGAATTCTTCTATGTCTTCAGATTGCAGTAGTCATACTCCAAGACCATTTAGGAGATAACTTAATCTGACAGAGTCATAGGCTAAAATGCCAACCATGAAAATGGAGTAATGAAGAGACACAAAAGAATTGCAAGACAATGAAGGCATTCAAAACAAAGTGTGATGAACGTGTATGACACAATGATGTTTGTTTAATGTCAGTACTCTTTGTGACAAGATCAACATTACTCCAAGGATTAATATCTTAAAGATATAATTAAATTCAAGTATGTATTTTCATACGTGCTTTATTTAATTGTAACATTTATACAGAAGCAAACTGGAAATACTAAAGCAGAAGATAAATAATACCCTTATGCTGCCAAATAAATACAAGAATGGACACTGAATCCAATAAAGCTTTCACTGACCCACCAAAATTAGCAAATTTAGGTTTAATTTTCTTCATTGTCTTCTTTTTAAAGGAATATAGTTTTATGATACTGGTAATACAGTTATTTTTCTGCATTTCTTAGAAAAATCTTGCATTGCTCTGAGTCTTAGATAATCATAAAAAAATAAATCAGATACATATGGCTGACTTGATTTTCTGAAAGCCTCTATTTTGAAAAAAAAACATAAAACCCACTTGAGGTATTAGAAAACAAAATACAGTATATTAAACCATAGGATTGTATACTTTCAGTTAGGTACTTTAGTGTTCAATAAAGAAAATAAAGCTTGTAGCTAAAATTATGGGCAGGGACCTTTGAGAATGAATTTCTGAGAATGTAATCTGAATGACAAATGGGTAATTTACCCTACCTTACACTGAATATACTTTCTAGCAATAACATTTTCCAATATTTATTCCATTAGTACATCATGACCATTTCCACAATGACAACTTCTTCCAAAAGTTGGCTTTTGGTTGCTGCTTTGGGGTTTTTTGTTGTTTCGAGTTTTCTTTGAGGGGGTGGGATGTTTGGTTAGTTGGGCTTTTTTTACAAGCACATCTGTAGTGATGTGTATTTCTGTACATGTAAGTGTACAAACACATACACATACTGGTAAGAGAACTAGCATTACACCTGTACACATGTAATTTTCCAGTAAAATAGCAGTTATGGATTAAATACATCACCTTTCAGTTAACATTTACAGCCCCTACCTCCTTCTTTCAGTCAAAATATTTTCTTTAAATATTTGAAACTGTTGCCACTATCTCCTCCCATACAGAAGATGTTACCACTACATTTTTGGTAGGTTGGGATTAACAGAACAGAAATTTTCTTTTTCCATGAAGACAAAACCTCAGATGTATTTCACGCCTTTCTAAGTATTTTCAGTGATTCAACACCATGCTTACCTCAACAGAAAACAGCTACACAGCTTTTGTTGAAGCAGTAAGAACTATCAAATAAAAACAAGTGCATCCCATACAAAACTTACTCAGTGACCACGTTACAGATTAACTAAAACCAAAGAGGGCCAAGTTTACATAAACATTCACTTGTATATATTTCAAAAATCAAGAGGGAAAAGTACAATGTTTCAAGAATAATGGTGAAATTGTGAACTCTTTCATTAACTATATTAACATGTAGTCTGAGGATTAAATGTGCTTAGGCGGAATTTGGCAAGTTCGTAACACAGTTAAAAAAACAGATTATCTGATGAGATTTTAAAGGGAGAAGAGGCTGACAAAGCAGATGGTATTATCACTGTCAATACAGTGAATACAGACAACGGTAACCACCTTTAGAAGTTAAGTTTTACATACAAACTAACTTTAGGTAGGTGTTAAGACTACTAGTGACAACATGTGAAGTTGTTTCCCCAAGTCTCTATCAAACCCACCTGCTACTGGTAATAGAAGAGTTGCTGCAGACAACAATGCAGGAGAAACATTGTTTCCATCCCTAAATAGGGCATGTTTTCTGAGCAAAATAACCAAATAAAGGCCAAAGTACACATGTACTGACTATCAGCGTGACACGTATAATATGCTTATGTCAAATATATCCACTTACATTTGTGATGTATCTGATCTATAATCAAGGCTAAATGAGAACTATTGAAACATTTAAGTGATGAAGTCAAGTAGTAGAAATGCTGCACTGTAAGCAACTTATACATACAAATTATCATTAAATAAGCTCTTCATCACTTAAACACAAAAACAACGCCTTTAAGGTATTAAAAATAAAATATGGAATATCAACCATCTTTCGAAAATTAGGATCTGTCATATTTTCAATTAGGTACTTTTTGTGCCAGATAAACAAAATCAAAACTTCTAGCACATCTGTTGAACTACCTCTGAGATTACTTCGAGTGTGAGCAATTTAATCCCCAACATTTAATAAAAGTGCCACTACAGCAAAAATATTTAAAATAGTTCTAATTGTCTAAATTTTGAGTGGTCACAAAGAGGAGAACAACATCTTAGAAAGGAGATAATGAAAATATTTTTTCCTTAGTGTATTAAATGGCTAAGCACAATTTTCAGTACATATGTAATGCACTCAGATTGTTTCCATCTTCATTTAGTACACTGCATACATTTTTAACAAAGATTATAGGGTTGGGGGCATTTAGGGTTTTTTTTTTTTTAGTTCCAGTTCAGTTACCATAATCACTTTTCAACATCAAAGCCAGATAATAGCTTGTCTTGTTATGGGAAAGAACTGAAAATTATTGTGAGAGTAAGACCAGTTAGGTCTAGTTCAAAAACATTTGTAAAATATGTATTAATGCAAAAACAAAGGATATGAACATAATTGTATTACATTACTAGAACACAGTATTTGTGCAGCAGGAGAACAAAGTTAACATTCAGTGTTTTGAAGTCTGATATACTATATCAAAAAAATATCAGCATCTGGAGGAAAATGAACACATTTGTGCAAAAGTTTAGCCTATTACTCACTGCAGACATTCCAAGGAAAAATTCAGCTCGCAACAGAAGAAATGAGTTCTCTGCATACAAATACCTGTATCTACTACTCTTTCCCAGAACTACATTTCAGTATTACATAATGCAGTTAGTGTAGGAGTAATTTTGGTAACATGTTAATTTCCTTTAAATTACACTATATTTAACTGGGTTTTTATGCACAGCTTCTTAAGTAAATTAGAACAATACAGATTCTATGGGATGTCCAGAAAGGAGAAAGATCTCCAGAAATTTAACAAACCTATTATTAAGCACTATGTGGAACAGGAGAGAACAACTTAAATCTTCCTTCTAAGTACTGGGGTATTTATGTTTCATGGCATGCATGAGTCAGTCAACCTCAATGCTGTTTAACCTCTAACTCACCTCATCTAGAGAGTTGGTGCCATCAGCTCAATTCAAACACTATGTTTCAAACACATTATGTTCAGAACCAAATAAAATCTCTTGAATGAACACACACATGCTGTAAGTCAGTTGGCTCAAAAACCTGAGCACAGTTTTTAGCATTTGTTGGACAGTCAGTAAACAGACCTTGCTTACACAGACTCTGCACACAATCTTTAATAAGAAATACTGATACAAGTTTATCTATGTTTTCCAATAAAACTCTATTAAGAAGACAGTAAACAATCAGTGATGAACAGTTGCACCTCATTCCTGCTATAGGACTAAGAACTGCTGCCTTCCCCTCTTGGACACAGGCAATATGTGTTTAATGGTTTTAAAGATGGATTGCCATAACAACCAGTTTGGTCTACCTTAAAATTGTTTATCTAATATTTCTCAGTGGTGATATTCTCTAAGTAACATTAAAACATGTGGTACAATAAATTAGAACTTTTAGGATTTTTTAATATGACAAATCAGGATTTGTTGCAATTTAAGATTTTGCCACTTCAAGTAGTTCTGTTATTTACTAGAATCACAAATTTTGAATTTTCAAAGGGTAACCCTGAGTCCTATTCAACTATTAAGTGTTCTTAGCTAGTACCTATATTCTGGCACTGCAGTATTATCTAACAGATGAAATACTACTTCCAGTTGTGTTCTAGAATGTGCCAAAATAAAGATCACGTCATATAATTTCAGATAGAAAACTGAGGTTATATTAACTGGGTGATTAATTTTAATAGATATATTGCTTGCTACAATAAAAACTAAATTGTTTTTATGAAGCACCACCATACAATTAAAGCCCCAACACCACAGCAACATAACCATCCTAAAATAAAAATATCAACTTACTGCATTTCATAAAATCACAGAACAGTTAGGACTGGAAGGGAACTTGAAGATCATACAATTCTGAACCGCTGCCATGGGCAGGGACACCTTCCACCAGACCAGGTTGCTCAGAGCTCCATCCAACCTGGCCTTATGGAGCATCCATAGCTTCTCTGGGCAACCTGTTCCACTGTCTCACCACCCTAAGGGTGAGGAATTTCTTCCTAACATCTAATTTAATTCTACCCTTTCAGTTTAAATTCATTCCCCCTTGACCCACTCTAAAAGACCCTCTCCAGCTCTCTTGTAGGACCCTTTAGGTCCTGTAAGGGTGCCACAATTTACACACCATAATTCTGCAACGTTAGCCTTGCTGGTAGACTTGATTTGCCCATTACAGATTATTACAGATTATTCGCATTTGTTCCTGACTGAGCAGAATATCAGCCACTGATACAGTGATCATTCAAAAAGCTCAGAATCTTTCTGATCACTGCAGCTGTAAGCTAGACAAACCAGATTATCCACGTGACGTCGATAAAATATCATTTTTACCCAGCAGACCACATCCTAATGCTTAAAATGCTTCTTCAAAAAAAAATTATTTAAAAGTATAGCTGGGATTTAGAATGAATTACTAAATCCTTTAAATCCACATCATTCACCTCTAATAACCTCTGCTGAAGGCTTTGAGAGCATGTTTAACTGACAAACCGCCTTACAAACCTCATGTAAATACATTAGACCAGATCTATAAAAAAATTAAATAAAATAAAATACAAAATCAGGCTAGCTTTCCAGGCCATTTTAATAATGGTAATACAGCTTTCTTGATTAAAGAACAAAGAAATCTCAAAGCACAGATTAAAAGAAAAAAAGAAACCAAATGTAATACACTGAAGGATACAACTTTTCTTCTCCAAATTCTAAACCTGCAGTGTAAAGGAGGATCTGAGTAAATTAAAATTAAATACTTGGTGTTGTTTCTGTTAGGTATTGAAAAATTTTAATGAAATATAATGACAGATAGATATTCATCTAAATAAACTTCACTTTTAGCACAGAAATTCTGATTAATGTGACGGAACCATCTGAGTAGCTACACCTAGTTGGCTGAATACATTACAATTAATTAGAGAAGCCAACACACAGTTTTCTTTTGTCATTTTGAAATAGGTATGTGTCAGAACTCATCATCAAAATACAATCATAAGAATTCAGGATGGAGTAATTCCTGTATATACAAAACTCAGTATCTTCAAAATGTTATCTAGGATGCCAGCTTAATTTTCAACCATTGAAACAACACTGAATCACTAACACAGTCTTCCTGGAAAATGTATTTTCAGATCCTCTGGGCAGAAGATTCCACTTTATTTTTTTAACACAATATATACATATGTTATCACAGGTGAAAAAAGAAAAAAGTAATTTCTATGTTCACAACAGTAGTATCTTTACTCTCAAAGGCAAATCTTAAATTGTTTTCCCAGATTAGCTGCTAAAGAGCTAATATAATTCATTCAGCAATTCTTTGACCAATGTGAAGATCAGTCTAACAGCAAACCAAAAAACTGGTATCCTAATCTTCTAGATTTGGCAAATTACCACATCTAATCAACAATTTTTTTCAATTTCATTTTCTAAAAATTAACCCAAGATGTAAATATTTATGCCAAGAGATGTACCATTTAGTTCAGAATTAAGTTAATACTAAGAAGCTTTACTATCCTAGGATTGAGTAAGAAATCTTTTTTCATTTTCTTGTAGAAAAATTACACCTCCCCATATAGTTTTGGCATTAAGATAATAGAATCTTCAGATGGAAGGTAGAAAGCAATCCAAATCTAAAGGGAGATCTATGTTGTTTTGTGAAAATTAATGGTGCCATAAGACCTCAGATTGTAATTGTCAAAGAATCAAGAAATTTCAAAATACTGAAGATGTTGCATGCCGTAAGTTCCTTTCAAGAGAAGCAGTGGAAATCAGATAGCAGACTACACAGGCAGAGGGAATTTAAGAATAACTCCTAAATTACTGACCTCTAACATAAAGCTATAAAAGCTTTGTGCTTCTGTTTTTTACTGTTCAGAATGATACAATCACTTGGAAAAAAGCTAGTATTATAAATAAACTGCATTAGGTATATAGAAGGAATGAAGGCAAGTTTATTAGGTTAGCTAAATTCTGTTGATATTTATTCTGATATTTTTTGTATTATGTAATACGTAGATAATATTAGCATTGGCCTAAACAAGTCATAGAATTCAAAATGAAGATCCACAAAGAGCTGCTGTGCTAATTAAAAAAGAGAACCAGCACTTCAGAAATGGCATCATGAACTAAACACAAGAGAAGACTCAAGTTACTATACAGCTCCACAGCTGTAAATCCCTCTATACGGAGGCACATAAAAAAAGCCAATCTGCCTACACACAATACATCAAACTCCCTGAGCAAAGCAGCTCAAATCTCTCTAATCTCTTTTATTCAGGGCCTGAAAACCTTATCTGGTGCATCATCCTGCTATGTACAATCCAACTGAACTTTTGTGTATAGAGAAGAAAAACATATACAAACACATAAATTAATGCAAGACTATCTCAAAGTGATAGAAAACCAGACTGATAGTACTACTGTCAAAAGCACAAGCTGCTCCTATAATAGGAAGAAAACCAGCTCTTAATATTAAGACAAATGAGACCCAACTCTCACTGTTGCAGTCTTGTAAAATCTGACACTAAGCTGCTTCCACAAACACTCCAACAAACTTTAAGGAAGGGGACAGACCAATTCCCACTAAGAGCAGGAGATACGGAATTTCCTGATCTCTTCCCATCCTGTCAGAGCATGCCACAGCACAAGGAACACTAGAAACAAAAAGGGAACGTCCTCTCTGCTAAAGGCTTTAACCCGCATTACAGTTCCAAGTCTTTATCCCACAGCTGCTTTCAGGGACCTGGCTCAAGTCAGTGCCAGAGTGCCACCAACACAGACGTTCCCTGTGACTACAAAGGAGGACAGAAAGGCTTGTTCGCTACTGCTTTACTTGCTGAGGAGCCACAGATGAGGTTTTGTGCTTCACTTCTCTTTGAGCCAGCTGTAATACAGTGGTAACAATCAAGTCTGGGTTCAAGAATTAAACAGGCTCTTGAGAACAAACTGTGAAAATCTCAGACATGAAGAAGCAGCAAAGAGTGTCAAGTAGGACTAATCTTTCAACTAAGGTGCTGTACTTCAAGCTTACATTCAAACAGCCTTCACTGCAAGAAACAGATGTACCTGTAAATCATACACCAAACACGACACTTTTGAGCAATTAGACACCGATTTTTCCATAACTTTCATTTTGAAAGTGAATCAAACACAAAATCGTATTTAAATCATATGGCACTTTTTTAACTCTCTAATAAAGATGGGGATTAAGATACATAAAGTTTATACTTTATTCGAGGGCATTTATGCTTTCAGCTATTAGAAAAATAAGCCTTTTAATGTTAAATTAAGCATCAAACTCCAAGATACTTAATCAAGTATCAAACTGTTACCAAGCGTCCCATTATGGAGCTAGAAAACATTGAAAGTAAGCTGCTGTAAGAATCACCTAATGAACTGCTTGAATCAAAAGAAAATAAGCAAATTTTTAAAGTAATTTTATTTTTGACAACAAAGCATTCATGTCTGTTTTATGCTGAACAAGCCAAGTTTTAGAGTAGTCTTATAAAACTATTCATATCAAATTAAAAATTTAATGTTACTAATAACAGCACTCTTCGAAGATTTGTCCTTCCAAACTCTTTAACCTTCTCTGTCATTAGGGCTGACTGATAAGCCACCAGCTGTTTTTTTCTTCTCAGTGCTACAATGCATTCTCTTCCTTTTTAAGGCTAGTATACCCAAGCAACAAACAGCAGGACTTTAGCCAGCTGCTAGAATGTCACAAACCTATATATTTAGCTCCCATCTCATTTACTGCCATCCCTCAGTGTCAACCATTTAATGTCCCTCTTGCTCCAGCCTCCTGACATTCCTTCACGAGCTGACAACACTGCGGGCTGGATCAGCAGACAGAAGCTACAAGAACACACAACAACAAAGCTGAGACCTTATCAGTTACCAGAGACAGAAGCCATGCCTTGTCAAACACACTCAAGCAAAAAACATTCCGGGTCTTGCTTCCCTCCCACCACTTCTGGACTAATTTTTACTGGCTATAAATGGTGTAGTTGTTTGCCTAAATATTACCTTTAGATCTTTAGTGAAACAGCAATTTGTTCTTTCAGCATGTTTAATTAGTAACACTGTTTCTTCTAATAGGACAAAATCCCCTCCTGTTTGAACACTGTTTGCTTTGCCTCTGCTTTCTCATTACTTTTTGTATATTATAATACAAACTAAAGTCACATTTTTGTTCCATTTAATATTGTTTTTAACATTAACCCTTTTCCTCATGCCACAAGTTTAAAGAGAATCTTAATCGGGTAGTTTCAATTCCACTTCAAATAACTAAAAGAATATCCCTCAGAAAGATTTTTTTTTATGCTACATGTTCTGTTCGTGTAAAAATACTAATCTAATTACTGCCATATTTTGGAAATAATTGGATTTTAAATTGCTTAGAATTATCAACGTAAGTGAGGAAGCTGTAAAGATAGACAAATTAACAATTTCATGGTTTTAAAATGGGAATCTCTGTTATCATTAGATTCCCATTTGCAATTATTTAAAGGCCCACAGAACAGTTTGGTAGTTCCCTCCTTTAAGTGGTCATAAAAACCTTTAAACAGTAATTGAAAGATTGTTAACAGAAACTCTCTCAGGAAATCAGATGCTGGAACAATCTAATAGTAGGCATGCTTAAGCAAGATAGTGAATAATCTGTTTCATCCTATTCACTGAGATGAGGTTTTCAGAACAGTGACAAGACATCAGTTCCAATAACACCAAGAGATGAGTAAAAATTGTTCAATTCCATGCTCTACTTGGGAATCATGACACATTTATCTAGAGAATTAACAAGTTGTGCTGTGTGAAAATCAGTCTTCAAAACCTAACTGTAGGATCCAGCAGTGCCCTCTAAGCCTCACAGTTTACATCATTAAACTCATATTCCAGTAACAAAGGATCCTCAGGATATACAGTCCAACAACTAATTTCCATAATAATACCTTTTAATTAGATGTGACTACACACGACATTACCCAAGGCACTTAAAGTTGGCAATTTAGCTATAGACTACTTCCATTTCTCAGTAATTAGAAGTGAGAAAGATATATTTAAGTTGGAGCACCACTGCAATAGTGATACTATAGTTAAAAATACTAAGCAGAAATGGAATTCTTGTACTTAGGGTATATTATTCTCTTTTTTTAATTTACTAGATAAATGCAGTTGCTTTTCCTCCTCTCAAAAGGAAAAACTGACTTTGTAGAAATAGGCTGTGAGGTTATACTCAACTTTATGCAAAGAAGAGGTGCTCAGTACCTCATTTTATTTTATTAGTTACTGGAACTTTACACGAAGTTCTTCATCCCTTTAAAACAACAGATTTTATGCTGAATTATTCAGTCTTTTATAACTGTAAGTCGCAAAAATGTACGTATTTGCCACACTGAAAGATGGGAAGGGAGGAAACACAGAAATTGCACACTTTCAAATCAGAAGACCTCAATGCAGTACTATATAAATAGCAATCACTATTTTTTCCTCCATAATAGCACTCTTTCATAAGCAAAGTTAAAAATAAAGCAGTAAAGCATCTCACCAAGCAACTAAACCCCATGATAAAGATGCACAGTATTGTTTTGTGGATAAAGATAGGCCTTACCAATTAGAACTGTGATGAAAGTTTCCATATTCAAGCAAGGTATTTTGGGAAAAAACGCATTTTAAGAAGCTTCTGAAGTGAGTGAGAAAGTAAGGTGTTTAACATTCCTAAACATAAACACGCTTTTCATTCATGTGACTGATTTTAATTGCTTAATTTAGCTGACTAAATTGTAATTTATAGTCAGAACCAATATTAGATAATTTTTGCTTTGCTCCTTTAACTTTTACACACATTTGAGAATTGGTAACACAACTGCAATCTCATTCATAGACTAGAAGCTCTATAGTGAAACAAACTGCATTTAATGAATTCATAGGGGAAGGTGAATCAGAATTCTTACTTCACTTAAGACAATTCAAATTCTGAAATACCTACTTCTATCCTTAAATATATTTAAAATACTTCCAGCATTTCACAAGCAGAACTACAAAATCTCACTTTCCAAATAAACACCACGCTTAGTCATAGCTTTGTACACAGTATATATTACTTCACATTCATTAGGGGTTTATTTACCAAACTAGATCTAGAATTTCATGCCATGAAAATACTGGGACACATTAGAGAAAGTAAATTTTAAATTGCTTCATCAAAGCAAAAAGCAATCCCCCTTCCAAAATTTAGAACAAAACCCAGTAGGATTATCTAACTGGTAGCATTTCTTACTCTACTATAGACTTGTTATGTACTTCAATCAAGTGCAAAATAAAGCAAAATTAGAAACTCTCAATGCCTCTTTCCTGTTGAACAAGTATTTCTTCTAAAAAAGGAAATTAATAGATTTCTCAGTGTTGACCATATTTGAAGTGAAAAATTAAACTAGTAATTCCATTCACCTTCTGGAAACATTGTTACAAAGTCTTCTCTATGTATTTAACAGTAAACTTGCAAAATTTAAACCTAAATCTACAGCACAAGTCAGAAATACAGAAGACAGCTCAAAGTTTAGGCCTCAATATTTTTTTTAGTGTTCTAAGGTCTAATCTGCCTTGTTTGCTCTAAATGCCTTCTGCTAAAAGCTCTTAACAAACCTTAAGTCTATGTTCTAACTGTAAGGAGGCACTACATAAAAAGACAAAGAAAGCACCTGAAACACCTTAGAAAGCCCACCTTGTTGGGAGCATTTAAGGGTACAAGCCCCACAGCATAAGCACTACAAAGTTATTTGCTTCAGTCAGCATCAAGCACTAAGAGCAGCAATATTACAGTTCAGTAATACAGTAATAGTAGCACCTTTGGATATCAAATCATATTGAATCTATTATCCGAAATATCTACAATTACAACACTACTGAAAGAGCAGTTTATCAACAGCTGCTACATCCTTCATTTCTAACTAACTTTTGCCCTTTACTCTGGCAGTTTGAAGTAAGGAGACAGGTACTACCACTTCTTCCAGTTCTGTGATGAACAGCATCACTACAGACATTGCAGCAAAGAGGAACTACCTCGTATTTATCAGGAGAAACAGCAGAAGAAAGAGTTATAGCATAAGGCTTTGAGATATACTTCAGGTTTACACGTCAGCCTACCTGTCTGTAGTGACTTAGGATTTAGAGATATATATGTTCCAGCCCCATCTATATTACAAAGCTAGAATTTCAGGTCTCTCTCTTGCTTCAGCTTGCCCATCAGCTGACTCACAGGAAAAAGTGAAGTCCTTCACAAAGACTCAAAGGCCATTGTTTACAATTTTTTTCAGTCTTAAGGGCAACATCTGCACTTGTGGAAGTAAAAAACATTTGCAAAATATTATTGTGGCTAGAATAAACTGAAAACATCTAATGAGATTGAAGCCCAAGATGCACTATTTGAGTATTTGTGTTGAATGACATCAACTCTGCTTTACTTTCAATGCAAGTGACATTCATTTTTTAAAAAATGGTAATCAGATTGTCAAGTAAATTCAAATTATAAAATTCAAGCAATTAGATTAAATATTATGACCCAGACATTTAAGATGTTGATTTGAATAATATATTCATTATCATCAGTACTTAAATACATCAGCAATATAACAGCAGGTTATTTCCTGGAACAGCAATACAGAGCTAGCTATTTAGTGCACCATTCACATTTTTAGACTGCCTGTACTTCACAGGGAAAAAATAATCTGGTAAGCTGCTACATATTTAAGACAACTTCAAATCACAATTTAATTGATAATCTTCCAAAAACAAGCCACCCTTCTATCACTGACCACAGAGCAGAGCCCTCAGTGTCCTCTGACGCCACAGATCACATATGTTAGTAACTAGACCGAACTCGAATTTTTGGATCAGTATGTTCTGAGTGTTTATAAACCACACAGCTGAGAGATATTGATCAGGCTTACATCAGTACTCTAAGGAGACAGAAACCTTATGAAAAAGCATTACTCAACCTAAGCAACTGAAGTGTTGGGTGGATGAATGTACATGATTAGGACAGGTGCATGAGCTTTCCTGAAGAGAGGAAGTGCTATACTATACAATAAGAGACAACTGAGTGCAAATAAGGTGTAAAAAGTAACCGTCTGCTCATCAAGCAAAATTATTTTTCTTAAAGTACTGAGTGTATTGGATTGGAAAGAAAAAGAATTCACTCAGTTTCAAAGTAGTGCAGCAAATTTCAAAAGGAATCTGTGCCTTCACAGAATTCACTACTATACACTGCTCTTAAAGAGAAAATAAACATATAAAAGCCTAGAACTGTGAATTAATATAATGCCAAAATGACTGAAATTAAACAACAGTTCCAGCTAGTGTTCTTATTAGGATTAAAAAAAATAGCAGAGACTAATTTCATAAATTGAGTATATCCACACTACAATTGATAAATATCTATTAGCTACAAAAACCCAGAATCTCCTATGCAGAGATACCTATTGACACAGCATTTGTTTTTATTTTAAATCCAACATTCCAAACCAAGGCAGGTACACAACAGCTCTCAAGCAGTGAAACAAAACGTGGAAAAAGGAAGGAAACACCTGAAAGTTTATTCCCGAAGCTGGATTTGTACAATCTGCCTCTCAAGAAGACTCATATATAAGACAACCAAGCGACCAACATTAATGAGACACATACGAGGAGCAAAATAACTGTTCTTTTGAAATATGGAATAAATTCAGATCTGAAATGAATGCTATACATGCAGCATTACATGGAAAACTTTTCCTTGACAAGTGATGTACATTTGAAATAACTTCAGAAATAGCACAAACTCAAAACAGCACACCTGTTTAAAAAAACCATGTTGCTCAAAAGGCAACTTTTTCTTTTTTTCTTCCTTTTTTTTTTTTTTAAAGATTATTTTCCCCCAAACTGCATGTGGCATTTAAATGCACAATTGCATGGTACATTTTANTTTTTTTTTTTTTAAATAAATATGCCCCTTCAAGGTTTGTGAGCAGACTTACTGTACTAACAAACAATAGAGCTTTTACCACTGAGGGCATGTAAATTGATTTTTACCTAAGCATATGATTTGGGAGAGACACAAAGAAAAGCTGATATTCTGACTGGAACTCAAAACTACATTAAATAGCAATTCTAGATGGGTCTTGGTGCCATCTTATCCTGGCAAAACACAGAGCAAACACAATTAGCTAAGACTTGCATTTCACTGACCTACCCATATGAAGTTACCAAACTCCTGCTGTCCTCTGACTGGAAAGCATCAAATTACTTTTGCAAGGGCAACTCCATAAAAATCTGACTATACAAACAGTAACACCTAAACTACAGAGCTACTAAAAAGGAGGAAATATCTAATATATTTGTCAAAAGCTCACTGACCACTGCAGGGGAGGGGGTGAAGACACCACGGTATTCTAATTCCCAGGTTAAGTTTCTGGGGAAAGTACTACAGCTTAGTGCTACAGTTCTTTTGTCAAATAATCAGAGGAAAGAAAAAACACAATCCTCAATAAAGGGTTTTTCTCTGTATTTCCTCTATTCTTAAAACATTGTGCTTCTCAAATCTCATATCCTTCAGGAGTCTGTTTCCACTCTCTCTAAAGCAGAAGGAAGATCTGTTCCTGACTAACAAAATACAACTGTTAAGGATTCTGATGTCTAAACAGTAATTTGTAAATTCACCTAAGTGATTTAAACACAAACTCTACCTTGCTCTGTTAAGTATTGTTTCAGCACTTAATTCAAGGTATTCCTATGTTTACTGCAGTCCCCAGTCCTAGCTAAAGAACACAGGACATTAATTCACAAAAAATCACCAACAAGTTCAGCAGGTGTACTCAAGTGTACCTGACCTCACAATAGCAAGCAAAAATACCATGATGAAGCACTCCTTCACCTCTATATAAAAGCTTCTTTCCTAAAATAAACATTTCAGAGAATGAAACTCCAATGTAAAAACAAAATCACTATGCCACAAATATCTGCCTCACAGCTGACCTTCCATTACTTGTATTTGCACTCAGCTCTCCTAGACTTAAGTCTTGCAAGAGCTACTACACCAAGTAGAAGTTCTGAGGAAAAACAGTTCAGCAAAGGCAAACACAAGCTGACACCAGAGAGTTGTAGTACATAATCAACTAAAACCATGCACACAAATATTTCTGTAATGCATGAAAGAAAGGAACACATGCACACGAAGTGCAGACTTCAAAACGGAAGAGTGTCTCAAGAAGACAGCTCTGATCAAACAAATTGCCCACTGAAAGCCTGACTCTGCTCAGAAAATGAGATGAGCTATAATGAAAGGCACTACAGGAAGAAAACCAATCATGATGGACGTTGGCTGCTAGACCTGTTTCAAGAAGTTCTGCTACACACTTCCTTTGCAACCTCAAATTTTATAATTTCCAGAGTTAAACATTTTTAATAAAATTAATTTATTAAAATAATTTTAGTTATTTCATCCACAGAAAAATAACAAGTATCTTCAAACTAAATATTTAGACTAATTTTCTAGACTACCATTCTCCTTTAGCACTTGGCTTTTCCATACACACAGTCCTCTTCATCCATGGTGAAGAGGCACCTGAATGTCTAGCACTGGCAGGTAATATCAGATTAGGGGATTCCTACCCTTCAAGTTGAACCTGTATACTGATAAAAAAAAGAAAAAAATTCCACTGCCTGCTGCAGGGAGTGTCATATACATGCAGGACATGGCATGTATATCAACATGTATATAAAACTAGGAGCGTAATATTATGACGCTAATTTGAAGAAGTTACTAATACAAGCATCAACATTAAAACATGATGTCCTAACAATTATGCTCAACTTTCCTAGCACTACCAAATGCAACTCATTTCTTCTCACAGATTTCCAAATTTACTTGGAAAAATATTAAGGGAAACATGGCCAAGGAAAATGCTACTTATAAGCTCTTACTTGCAACTCTACCTTCCTTTTCTTTTTATTTACAAACACAGAAAGACCACAGGATCTGCAAACAGCAAAATTAGTAAGAATAAAATGGGAAGAACAACATTAACAGATAAATGGCAAGGTACCCACGTAACTTTACTGCACTAAATTCTTGAAGAGTTTAAGAGGGAGAAAAATAATGGAGATATGGTCCAAGTTAATTGATACTGCTAAGCTAATGCTCAGCCTGCAAGAATACTGTAAGGGACCTAAGGACAGGATTTTTAATTCCAATGTATTCTAGACTGTCTTCCATCCTTTTGTCTCCATGTACAAACATGGTCTGGAGATTTGACTAGCTTATGATAATAAATAAAAAATTATGAGAACGTATGTCATCCTGCACCAAAAAAACATCAAAACCAAACCACCCATCCTCCCCAAAAAAAAAAATCAAACAAAATCAAACCCCAAATCTCCAAGCCAGCTATTGAGTGTTTAGCATGGTTCAAAAAACAAAAACCAACTGCCAAAAGGTGATTTAAACTGTCAATAATAGAAGGATATCTAATATAACATTAGACAGAAAGGGTAAAAAAAAAAATCTTCATATAAATATTAAGGCATGTCTCCATTTTAACAGCATCTAAACAAAGGGGCCTTTCTCAATCCATTCCCTTACCATGTGCAACCAGAGCCCATAAAGCCTCTCATGAATATATAAAGTTCAAAATCAAAATTAAATTTTTTGTTCCCATAACTTCTTTTAGAATGCAATGACCCTACTAAGACTGAAAATCAGTAATCAAACTACTTCAGTTATTTCATAAACATTTGTACTTTCATCAGGAGCTGACCATTTTTCAAATCTTCAGCCCTGCCATCATTCTGCATCCCAAGTTCATGTACAGAGACCAGTTATATCCTCTTTCCTTCAAATTACAAGGGTAAACAAGACCAAGTCTTTTAGTCTCCTTCCATGTTTATCTCTAGGGAATGAAAAGCTTAAGGAAAAGAATCAGAACAATAAATAAAGATGATGTTATCATTCTCCTAATCCGTATTAGGGATGCTATTAAACTCTGATATTACAAATTGAAAAAGGATTTAAACACTTCATCAGTGAGTTCCCCATAGTAAAATGAGTCCCTGTGTTCATTGTTGTGTTGTACTAATTAAACAGTTTTAACTAAAATGGTCAGAAAGTACGCACAAGCTGTTTATCATTGCTGGCCTTTGAGCTTCAGTATACTCAAAGGACATGCTACTTTAGATGTGATAATTACTGAGTTCTTACTTTTTTACTGAAGAGGCACAGAAGAGTTCCAACAGAGAATTTCACTTTAATCAGAGATAACAGGCTACTTATTAATAATAAAGCCATGATTATAATAGAAAAAACATTTATTCAGTTCAACATTTGTAGGTACTAATTCCAAAAACTGTTTAAATTGATATCAGGCAGAAAGTTTAGTCTCAGCTCTTTAGGGAAATTCAAGAAAATTAATCATTTATCTGAAGCATAAGAAATGCTAAAGGCTATTAACTATTCACCCACAAACAGTAGCTTATCCTTCATTCTTCTGCTTCTTAAGAGCTCAACAATTTTTCTGACATCTTTTCTTCTTACTTTTTAAAATTCTGATGGAAGTTATTTCTCCATTAATTGGAAATGCCTTCAAACTGTAACACCAAAGACTGACATGAGAGTACAAATATTGCACTGTAGAGAACTCACTTTTAACTTAAGGGCAAAATATGGACAATTAATGGGATTTAATTTCTTGGGTGCCCTCTGCACAAGTTCTCTCTCAAGCTTCAGGAGCATATATACATGGTTCAGACAAGCTAAGTATCTCAAATCTCAATTTTAATAGTAAAATTTCGGTAAAGATTAAACACCTTTCAAGTGTGCTAGAAGAAAACAATACAAATAGACTCATTTGTATAACAGTAACTTCCTATGAAAAATAATGTGCCACAAAGGAGACCATCCCAAAAGTTACACAATTTATCACACTGTACATAATGGAAAAGTTCTCCTTATTAATACAATACACCAAAGAAAATTAATTTTTGCTTAGCAAGATTTTTGCATATCTTCCACTTACTAGTACAGAAGTAGAAATTCAGACTCTGCACAGTCAGCATTTAAAAACTACGGGCTGTTTCAGTCCATTTTTTGGCAAGCTGACCCTTCCATCAACTGTGGCTTTCAACTAAATAATAGATTAAAAATACTCAATATGCACTAGTACAAAAAAACACAAATTAAGAGCCTTCAGGGGATTCTATATATTTATCTTAGCTTTTACATTTAATTTTATATATTCCTTCCTTTGTGTGGATAACCAGATAGTAAAACAGTAATATCAAAGTGATGCAGGTTATGAAAATTTACTGTTTCATCTTTTGTTTATGTTTATATATACATATATATATATATAAAGCATGTTGTTTTAAACTTATGGTAGACCACTATTTTATGCCTCACAAGTAACTGAGGATTCTGTGCACAAAATGGCACTATAGTACTATCCAGCATTCACTACAGTCAACTAACCAATATGCTCAAAATACTATGTCAAAAATACTTATCATAACAAAAGTTTATTAGAACATCCTAACATTTTGCTGATTATTCTATTTTTTTTAATTTGTTACTAAAAATATTATTAAATATACATCAAAAAACCAGTTTCTGGTCACTCTTCTCTGAGCAACTTTAGGTTTATCTAACTCGATTTTTTGTAATGTATACAAGATTGTCAGTTGGAAGAAAATTACGGCAATAGAAAGAATCAACCAGATTTATCTGAGAAACTCGCTCTCCTAGTCTATACAGCATGTCTTCCCCATATCTGGTAACAACTAAATAAATCACTGAATATGAGTAAGAAGTTTCACATAACATTGCAAAAATTCTCACAGGTAACAATTTCTATCTTTACACATAAATTTACTTTTACTGGCAAAATTAATACTTAGATGTGAATTTTATACTTTTTTTTTTAAACAAGTAGTAATCACTACACTTCAGACCCTCTTAATGCTGTGCTAGCCTGCATTCAAAGCAGGTTACTTAATTTCGAACTCACAGAAAGATTTTAGGAATGGCCTACATACCAAATCACAGCTTTTTATTTGCATGTAGTACTATATTCCAGTTGATTAACCAATTATTGAGGCTGTGCAGGTCCCATTCCAAGCAGCAATGAATAAATACAGGAGCACACAGAGAACATCAGGCTTGGCTCCCCAGTGAAGCTTGAACTGCCAGGTCTCACCACAGCAGCAGAAGCTTCACATTTTCTAGCACACACTTCACATCTCACAAGAAACAGCAGCCCTTTTTATTCCAGGTCACATGTATATAAACCATAAGTTTTCATTCAGAAGTTCTCCAACTTCTGAATGCCTAAGAGTTTATTAAAATAAATTAGTGACCACTTCAAGGCCATTCTTCTCAAAGCAAACTAAGAGCCAGCAGTAGCTAGTGAAATCATTACTTTGTCAGTAACTAGAGAAACTCTTTCCTGCTGATTTACACTATATTTGATAATTAACTGGCAGTGAAGAGCTAAGCTACTAAACCCCTCATTTCTAGAACAGCAGCTTAATAGTTAAGGGAAATCCAATCCAACATCTTTTTCTTACTCATAATCCTCCTACAGCAGGCATCAAGTTCTGTAAAAACTGCAACAAATAACTAAGGCAACTCTTCACAAAGAATACATTGTCAAGTTATGAAACTAGGATTTCAATAACCAAAGATTTTTGTTTTAAAATCTAAAATTTTTTAAACTTCAAAAAAATTTAAACATTTTAGATGTTTTAAAAAGCCACTAAGTAATATAATTCTAAGATATATGGAGATATTAAATCCAGAGCTACTTACATGGCTTTGTGGAACAATTGCGTAGGACAATTCCTCTCAAAATTCTATAATTCTGAGGTGTTTCAAAAGAACTACTGTTTCTGGTGTGGGGACATGTGTGCATGTACACATATGTATATAGACACACATATGTTTAATTTGGAAGAAAAATGCAATACAAGGGGAGAGAGATGTCCTTAGTACCAGTGAAAATTCCTTGAACACTTTTCCCAGTACAGGTATTTTAACCCCAAAGCAAAACAACTATGTGAAAACGTGAAAAAAGAAAAAGGACATTTGTCTAAGTATTCTGTTCATAATAAGGACTTGCACTTTATTTTAATGAAGCATGGCACAGTGAGGTTTATTTAGAGGCCTGTATGCTCTAAGCAGCATTGAAATTATAAAACTCCACTTGGAGAACTTAATCTAATTAAGCATACAAAGAAAAGCCACAGAAATACACAAGTGTTACCTCCATTTTTGCTGTTCTGTACTTTCTTCCACTTTATATCACTTTAATGTGCAAATCCCTTACTTGGACCCTGCACTCCTCTACTGGCAACAGAACCTGTAAATTCTATTAGGGAAGAATAACAGTTTCTTATTTTGTCACTGATCAATGGAAATGGTTGGGGATAGTTCGGGTAGGTTTTGAAAGGATTATTTTTCCCAAGTAGTTTTTAGAAACACTTCAGACCAGCTGAATTCTAAACAGTTCTAGTTAAATGAAACCATTCTCCTTCAGAAGGTAAGTGTACAATGGAACTGAACACCCCATGGAGAGCACAATATTGACAGGCAAGCAAAGAGTTTTGCTTAAGCAGGGTGGGGAAAGGGGAGAGGACAGGATAACCAGCTCTGAGATAAAGACAATTATACAAGCAACAGAACTGGTTACACAGGTATGGGACAAACAGTAATTGAGACTAAGTACAGACTCCAAAAGGTCTCTAAAGGGCTCCTAAGCATTCTGCAGCTGACTTTTAGAGACACGCCAGGAAGAAAAAACACCATCCCAAGAACTACTTTCCTCCTAAAATTCACTTCACAAGTGTCTCAGGATGGACAATACTGAATGAACAAGATAATCAGGATCTTACATCTATGGTTTAGTAATCCATACTAATAGTTTGGAATTTAACACAACCTTCTTCCACTCACACTCACTGCAAATCAAGCAAAGTGGAACATACACCGATTCCCTAGTATCCAAAGCAACTCATTGTGATCCAAGGGTAGCATCATATGAAATTTACATTTAAAGACAACCACAAGGATCAAAAAAATAATTTAGGGACTAAAAAGATATACTTACATCTGGATATTCTTTTACAGGCACATATAGTTTCTCTTGTAACTGTACAATAGGTCCCACAGCATCTGGCAATTCTGCACTTCTCTTCTCCGTACTACCATTTAATGTGTCGTTATACATGTCTTTCCGTACTCTGCTAATTTCTGTGGGGGGAAAAACGTATATTAGGCATTAAATACAGTAACAGATTATAATCTAACATGACAATCTTCTCTTTCTATTATTTCCGAAATCTTAATGCCATTTTCTTCCTCTTCTCATAAACATCATAGCAGCTGAAAAACCTGCTCTGGTTTTGTTTCTTTTTCTTCTGTTTTGTTTGGAGGTTTTTATTGGTTTTGTTCTTTTTTTTTGTAAATTGCAGCACCCATCCTTAAATGTCTTTCATGTCTGTAAATTTGCTGCCTACTTACCCTGTTTATGGAATTCAGCTATTGAAATAAAAATTATGTGCACCTACTCACAACACTTACAAGATTGCTCCCATCATTTAAAAGGTGTATAAAACAGTTCTTTTATGATTTTTTTTTAATAATAAAGCAGCTAGAAAGAAAAAAAATAGAAATCTGTACCTAACATAAAAAATAGGAGAATGCATCTATACAGTACTTTTGCTAGTTATGGGATTAACTATAGCACTTGGAAATTAAACAGAGCATCTTTCAGCAATGGGAAATAAAGATAACTTAATGGCACAACTCATGAGCACATAGTATGACAACAAACTGGTAGATATAGTTCTACTGACTACCCCCAAAGAGATAACAAAAATAACAAAGTCAAGTGTGGTATCAGAGCTCTGGGCAAGCTCTCTGTGCACCCAGAAGCCCTACTACTTCATTTCAAAAACTCCTCAACAGCACCACGGAATGTCAAGGGTGAACTTCCAAGTACTGTTTCTACCATTTGCACCTGTGTTACTCACACCTTGTTGTATTTACTTGGAAGATGCAGTTTAGTAGTTATAAACAAGGTAGTTAAAAACGGGTAATTTAATTCGAATCTACATTAGTGTCACTAAACTGTAATAATCTGAGAATGAACACAAGGCCTTCTTTTGTTTAACCAAAAAAGACATTTAACAAGAAGTTACATTTTACTTCTAAATCTGTTAAATGTGGTATTTAAATTGCTGCTAAAAAAAATCAGAACTTTCACATTTCATAACTTATGGAGTTCCAAATAGTGTAAAAACGTTCTCAATGAGTTTATTTCAGTATCACTGAAGAACTACTTAGAATGAATGCATTAACCAAGTTTCAAACCAAAAACTAACATTTCAACAGCATTGTTCCCAAAGCATTAAGACTTACAACAGCATGAGCTGTAAACAAAGCCAGATACCAGTAATTCCAATCTTTTACTTAGAGTTGCAACAACTGCTTTCAAAACCTTCAGAATTAAACATGACACTGAAAACAGAAATCTTATGTTTTCATCTAAATACAGGAAGCCACAGAAAGAAGTCGCTTGAAACTCTATCAGCAGACAAGAGATTGTTATAACCTCTGTTTCATAACCAGTTTCTTCTCTGGCCAATGATTAATAGCTGAGATTTCACCGCCTGAAAAGCTGTGGGGTGAGGGAGAGCATCAGAAAGGAGACATCTCTGAAAGGCATATTCAGAAACAAGTTGTTTCTCTACTGGGAAATGACACCGTCATGTGTACTGTATCATGGTTTGGTAGTCAATACCTGTTTACAATGGGAAACATAAATTTTGTCACCATATAATCTGAATGAAAAAATCCTCATCTCCTTTTACACACACAATTTTGGCAATGAGCACAAATTCCTCAGAACTACAAGTAGGATTTACTTCAGTATATAAAGAAATTCTTTAGCACATCTCTTGGAACAAATACTACTATCTTTTGGCACACTTTGTTCCCTTTTCATTCTCTTCAGATTTTCCATTAATTTACACTACACTGAAACAAGCTAGGAAGTCTGCAGAAGTACTGAAGCTTAAGTAGCAACATGGTAATTTTTATTTATAGTTGGCAGCTACTGAGTAGCTGCACCAAAATTTTATTTTTAAAAGGTATATTTCGTGCAGAATATAGTCACTAACATTAGATATCACAGTCTTCACAGGAGAAAACAAACATTTATTTTAATCTTTCGTTTGCAAGTAATCCTATCCATTCATGGATATCCATTCACTTGAAAGCAAACATTCAGAACACACACAGATAGTATGAGAGCTGGCTTGAGGACCCCTCAATTTTGGCTTGTGTGAAACCTAGGCTATCTATCATGTCTCAAACTTTACGGAGAATGAAGACATCTACCAACTCAGTGGAGTAGAAAACTACACTACAGGACCAGACACCTTTAGTTTTCTTTGCATGTGTAAGTTTTTATTTTCTCTCTCTACATTCAAGCCAGCAGTAATGGTAACAAACATCAAGACAGGGACAGTCAGCAGTATCACTTGCTCCACAAGTGCTGCCATTTCTTCTGCTTCTTGGCATTTTACCTTCTCTCTTGTCTTAGACACTTTCTCCAAGAAAGTTTCTTTTTTTCTCAGAAGAAACATTCAGAGGCAACAGATGAAATAACAGGCATGTATTCCCAGACTTAACTGCTGATCCAGTCTCCAAACTCCACTTCTGCACAACACATTATCTATGACACTCTCTTTCCACTTTTCTTAAATTTGACAGAACGGAAGGACTGCAGCTTAAATGAGAAAACAGATCAAATCTCTAGTTCACCCACTGTCTCTCACTGTTAACTATAGATGGAGTACAACTTATCTTCCTTCCTAAGGTATTAGTGCAGCCAACCACAAGCATTCTCTCAAATGCACAATTCATGAAGTATTCTGCTTGATGTTCCTCTTGGATTTTTTCAGATTTTGCTGAATCCTTCTATATATCTGCAAGATTACTTTTTTTTAATTACTAACAGCAGTTTTCTCACATACTTGCCTCTTGTTTAATCACACCTCTGGTACCTCAACAAGACTCCACACAAAGTACTGAATTTTGATGACATAACCTTTTTCCTTTTATGGTCTCCATTACACCCAATTCAAGATTCTAGTCTCTTGAGCATCTTGCAACTTTGCCACTCGCTTTAGGCAGTTACGTGTATTGGCAGAATTACGTGGTACTGTATTTTCAGCACCTTCCTCAAGTTTACCAGGAGTTAATAAGGTTTCAGAAGGCATCACCAGCAGCACATTAGAGGAGATAAAAGCTCTGCTCTCTCAAGCCCTAGCAAGTACCATTTTATTCTGCTCTGAAACACATTAAAATACCTAAAAATTTGAGGAGCAGTGCTAAAGTAGGACGGTCAAATCCTCCAAGCACACCTTTTTTTTTTTAGCATTGAATTCACATATCTTTAAAAAAAAAAAAAAAAGCAAAAAAAACAGTCTTTTATTTAGATTTATTCCACATTTCTACCAAGCAGGTCTTCCCTTGCCAAAAGCTTCTTTGGTATGTCTCTCATGAAATCACACTTTTTAAGATCATTTGTAAAGCTTCAGCTCCTTCACATTTACAATTCTTTACAGATTCTTCCCTCTTGCTGAAAGCCAACTGATTCAAAAATAAGGAAAGCTTTACTTTCAAAGTGAACATCTAAGTACAATTCTAGGTACTTTACCTCTACCTTAATGCTGTGGTGGTAATCATGTTGTATAACACTCTAGGGAGTTAAAAGAGTGTTAGTAAGGAGAGATACTTAATTATAATAATAGACATGACTGAAAAAAAAAAAGGCATACAGCAGCTTCTCCATATCTCTAAAACCTGTGAGTTCTGCCAATGCATTAATAGGTTTCTGAAAGGATATAAGTACCTATCTTTACTGTGTGTAAAAGCAGAAACTCATATAGAATTTCAAAACCTACAATATTCACCTTTAACAGTGCCCTGGTCTATACATTTTAAGTATTAAGTTTAGCAGTAAATGACAAATTTGTCTTGCTCACAGCAGGGTAGCGGGGAAATAAATTTAAAAGAAAAGACAAACTGGTTTCAATATGTTTATCTTCTTCCACCTTCATACAGCATGACCTAGTTAGCCATGGTAGCAATAACATGCATTCTGGTCCAGAGGACGTTTTTCTTCCTCTGTCCCTGAAACTATACAAGTAATATAATCTTTTGTTTCCTTTATCTACAGATCATATTTTTCAATCTCTCTAATACCTTTCTAAGATATGTTTTGAAGCAGGATATACTGTTTATATGGCTTACATCTGTCTACAGATATGTATTGTTTTGATTTCTTCATTGAAGTATTTTTTCCCCTTGAAAACACAGAGGACAGTATTCATGTGAGTGTTTGTAATCACATTAAACACCATCAAGAAGTTACTCATTTTCAGCTGTCAGTTATTCCTTCAGAGGAAGTCACACTGCACATGTGTTTGCATTTGGGTTTACATAAACCATTCTGCAAGAATATTCAAAGTAGGAAATCACTGAAAAGATTCAAATCCGTCCTGTCCCACCACTGCGCAAACCACTTTCATCACCAGTGGCCACAGCTTTACTATTTATCACCACGAAAGCTTTTCTAAATTATGAAGTTTTATCTTTAGGAAGAGCAGCAGACATACTGTTTTTAAAGTGATGCATTCCTCACTGTAGTTTAAGCTAGAACTAAGAATTTGAAGAACTGAAACAAATCTCCTGATATTCCAATTTAGCTACATCCATTTAAACAGAGTTAAACTGATGCCAGTCTCAGCTAATGTTTCTTTCCTAAGATCATGAGTCTTAGGAAAGTTAAGTCACCAACGGAGGCAGAATTTAATTTTTGAAACTAACAGAAGAGCACCTCAACTGTCATTCATTGTTTTTACAATACACAGCAAGCAGGGGGCAATCCAACAGTTGAAATCAGCAAGAGATACAGAATTAATCAAAACACTAATCATTTTCTAACACCATCAGGCATGCTTCCTCAACCAAGCGAAGCACCAGGTCTTCAAAGGTTCTCAAGCACAAGCTAGTTTCCATATAAAAAATAATAAAGTTTGGAGAAAATGTTTAAAGTTAAAAGTTTAAGTGTTATGGTAAGAAAAACAGTTATATTCATATAGCTGAAAATCTACATGGTACTTAGATCACACTGATGCACAGAACATCAGTTTCAGTTTTCTACTTTCTCAGAGAAATCAAGTTATGCCCAAAATATCAACGACACCAAATTTTTTACATGCAGCATACTTTTACATATTTTGACAGGCAAAAATAATGCTTATTTTTTCTTACAGACTATGACACTAAACTGAAGCACAAATAATACCTTCAGTATTTCCACAATAGCTTTTTGCAAAAAGTGAAAAATTCTAGTAAATGTACAGCAGACACCACTTCAGTGAGTCCACTCAAATGCACGTGACTAGCATGCACTGCACAGAGAGGGCAAGCGAGGAACTAAGTGAATCAAGTACCTTCCCATTCTTTACTACTATGCAGTGTAATTTTTTTTAATGCAAGAAAATGTGTGCAATAAGCAAATATTTTTACAGAGTGTTTTTTATTGCACACAACTATTGCTGCTAGATCAGCACTTTAGGCATTTTAGAGTTACTTTTAAGCAACAAAACACTTTTTTTTTGCAATCAGGTAAGTCCCTAAACTAGAATACAAAGGTTATAGACACTAATATAATAGACATAAGATCACCACTAAGTGGATCTAAATCCACTGAACAGAGATCCACAATTTATACAGGCAGACAACCAATTCCATGTGCCATTAAAGCATGGCCCATTAATTAGACCACTGCAGTTAGATATCAGTCAGTTTTATATAATACACTGTGTCAAACAGCATCCAATAACATTGCAAAAAATATGGAAAATATAACTAATAACGGAGAAAAAAGCAGTAAAAGTAGGAAACTTATATTCTGCTCTTACTTAAAATCTCTGAAGACCAGTGAATTATAATCTCTCTTGAGTGTTCTAATGACTAACACAGAGCATGTACTCAAACTACAACATGAGTAGCGTGCTGAGTTCATCCCCTGCACAAAAAGAATCTTCTTGACACAGCAAATTTAAATACAACTTTTATTGTAAAAAAATTAAAAGACAAACCTAAATGATATCACACTATTAATGCACTAGATCAATAGATAGACTCTCAGAAGAAATGGAAAAGTACACTGAAGTACTCAACACCACCACTGAGAATATGGCACACAAGTCATGCAGGAGTATCACCAAGCAAAAAAAAAAAAAAGTTTGCATTTCAAATTTCAGTTCATCTTTCAATGCTTTGGAAAACTATAGGTTCTTCTCTTCTGCCCCTCAGAGCCCAATCAACAGTACACTTTTGATGATTAAACTGTCAGTCCAATGACAAGTGGGCAGCACTTTCAGCAATTTGTCAGCACTCCTGGTGTCAAAATTCCGTCATTTCTTTTTGCAAGAGGAGCCTGCAAAACTCCTTCTTTTGTGGGCAGTTGTAAGGTTTGTATCAAACTGACTTCAAAACCAAATAGAGCATACTCATCTATTCTCTTTGTATAAATGTCAACAGAAAGCTTTAAAGTGCTTTATTATTGGTGGAACATTGCAACTCATGTGTTTTCTAATCTAGCAGCTTTAGTATGCTTACTTGGCAAAGAAATAGCTGGTTTTATTCATCACAATTTTCACAGTCTTCACTGTTAACACCAGTGCTGTTTACTACTACTGCTGATGCAGCAGAAATAGCAATGCAAGCAAAAAAACAAGTAATTTTTAATATTGTGCCACATGGACTTGTACCTCACATGCATCATCAGTACATGATCTAAAATGCTGGCAAGCAATTACACTCCTCACCCCTGATATTAAAGCAGTGAAATGTCTGAGCATCAGGCAAACAAGATTCATAGTATCTGTCCTCCAGAAAACACAGGGTTAAAAAAAATATATACATAGTTAGGATCAGGCAAAGTGGATAAAACAATCTACCTCTGACAAATTTTCATGTATCAGCAATTTTGGTCTAAAGCATGACACTGAACTCGGACATAATGGTAAATTTAAAACAGTCATGCATTTGTTTCCACTTACTAAAACTTCCATTTATGTTATTTAAAATTATGATATGCCAGAAAGGCCACAGCAGGTCTGAAAAAGTCCATCAATCCTGCATTACAGCTGCCAGTGGCAATCTGCATTTGATTAAAAAAATAATATAAAGATGATTAAACTCAGTCCCCTCATTTTCTTGATAAGCTCCAAGAAAAGTTGTACATTTGAGATGAAGTTCTTGTATTTGTCTCCTCATACCCCAGCACTATGCTCCAAAAACCTAAATATCTTTAACACAAAAACGAGTTTATAATTTCCCAAGAGGATACTTTGAAGAACTTTTCAGCAGTCTACTTGGCATATTCAACTAACATAATATAGCAACTGTCATACACTATCCATCCACACCTAAATGAGCAGCGTTGGAAATGAAAAGTTTCTTGAGGCAATTAGCTGATAGACATAAAACTGTAAAACTAAAGTCCACCAGTACAGCACAACTGCTGAAGGAGATTTGATAGCTCATATTTGCATCAGGCTGAACTACCACCTTCTCAAAAATCTACTCTAGCTCCCTTTAGCAGAAAGTTTTTTTTTAAATACTTACAGAATAATAGAATCAGTTAGGTTGGAAAAGCTGCCTGGGGTCCAGTCTAGTCTATGACCAAACACACCAACATATCAACTAGACCACAGCAGTAAATGCCATGTCCAGTCTTTCCTTAAACTGTGTCCTCTTGTCCTGTCTCTGCTTGCCTGGAAGAAGAGGCTGGCCACACCTGGCTACACTCTCCTTTTTGCAGAGAGCAACAAGGTTGCTCTGAGCCTCTTTTTCTCCAGGCTAAACACCCCCAGCTCCCTCAGCTGATCCTCCTCTTGAGGACTTGTGCTCCAGACCCTTCAGCAGCTCTGCTGTCCTCTGGACTCACTCCAGCTCCTCCAGTTCTTCCTTAGTTACAAGTACCACAACTAAATGTACATCAAGCTTCTAGAGCTATTCACAGTTCTTGTCTGTTCTTCTTTCCATACCCAGCAGCATAAACCAAATGTTTGTCAGGTAACCATATTTATAAACAACTTGAATATCTTAGATGTGGGAAAATCTGCAGTAATACTACTCTGTGTGAACTACGAATCACCAGAAAGATTAAAGAAAGGAGCCATCCCTTTTATGAGATCTAAACAATGGTGTTACTTGGCGCACTTTAAAAACATCAGCTTGACAGCATCAGCTCAGACAGAACTTCTATGGTTTTACTTCCTCAGATGGGTATTTTCTCACAAGAAATAGGTTACCTCAGTTTACTGCCTTTTTTTTTGAAATTGATCTTTGTGAGCAAAGTAGATTAACTGGTCTGCAATGGACCTTCTCTACTCACACACAATCCCATGCTCCCTTCACACCAGAATCAACTGCTGTCCACTTTCCACAGGTATCTTCTGCATATGAAATAAACTGTATTTAATGGGAAGCTCTTCAGTAAAGCCAGAAGTACATTCTCTCAAAACATATACAGAGCACTTCAGAGCAAAACAGCCTAATTAATATAACAATCACCTGGGTATCAGCACTGAAATTCCACACTATGCTATTCTGCCAATAAGTGCATAAAAGTAAAGGGAAGACAGTATTTTATAACCTTTAAATCAGACCAAACTAATTTGAACAAATTTGTGGCATAGATCCTTCTAAATAATGAGTTTTGAAGTTAATTGTAATTTTAATTTTACAGTAGAGTTAACTTAACTTTAGGACTGCTTATTCTTGGAACTGAGAAGTAAAAACTAATAAAAATCCCCACTTGAAAACTAAACAGCAGCACCATCTCCTTTCCTGTATTTAAGGGTGCACCTTAAGACTCACCAATTTCAAAGAGCAACCTAGAGCAGATGCAGAGTTTTTTTCTCAGTCTTTGGGAACCATCCACAATGACCCTCCACAGTCAGCAATTAAAAGAAAGCATTCCATTGGTTAATGCACTCTTTGTCTTTTGCATGAAAGGAGTGAGGGATTTTTTTTTTTTTTACTTCCATGGCCACCCAAAAATAATTACCTATTCACTAATACAGTCATGTTATATGAGCTTTCTCTCTCACTAATTGTTTTAAGGCCAAAGTAAATTTCATACATCTTAACACAAAAAGGCAACCTGAAGAAACACAAAACTTCGTCACTTATATGAAGTATTTCAGGAAATGTTGAGAAGTGAAGATGCATATCCTCCTGTGTTCTGTCCATTTTTCACAGTTTTGGATGTATTTCTGCATCACAAAACTGAATCTTCTACAGTTTATGCACACGGTGATCACTTGATAAATTGAAAACCACTACATGTCTGGACAATACCCTACATGTTTCATGAGATAAAGTGGAATAAAAAAATTAGTCATTATCAGCTGATTAGTTGTGAAGTATTAACATTATATGCTCTATATTAAAAGTATAAAAAACTATACTGCTATCAAGATGCTGATGAAAACACTTCATAACCATAAAAAAATTTTATTTAGGCACTATTGGTTTTGTATCTGTGACATATAAACAAACTGATTGCTGGTTATCAGCTGAACAATTTACCTAGTATTGTAAGAAACACCAAAATGCGAGAAAGCAAGCATACCTAGAGATAATTGACTTAAATAAAATGAACACTTTCAATTCTAACCTGCTAGCATGTCAAAACAAAGCTCTTCCAGTACTTGTAAGAAATGTCCTTCTCTATGTATTTCTAAAGTACAATTTCATAAGAGGCTGACCTGACAGCTTTCATCACTTCAACTGGAACCTAATCCATCTGAATAGGACTGACTAGTGCCTCTCATTCCCAATTTACTTTTTCTTAGCTGATCACATACAACAGTAACACAATCTCGCTTTTATACACACTGCTCCCCATCACACAGCATTGTTGTAAATGCTGCTCTACCTAGCTCTGTCAGCATTTTATTCACAGGACTAAAAAAGTAACCATTTTTGGTTGACAAGTACCAGCACTGACAAGTCAGTCATCCAAAACACTAAATACATTAACTATTGCACTGCTCTGATAGAAATTACATTATGAAGATGCATTGTGCAACTTCAAATTAACTTTTAAGAATTGGAAGACTTCCTAGAGTTAGTCAACACATAAACAGATCTCTACTTAATCCTAATCTCTACTTAACCAAATACATAACCAACGTGGTAGCTTAAGAAATTTGACAACACAGCTGACCAAACTAGAACCCTAAATTAAGCATTACTCATCTGTGTTAAAAGATTATACACATCCATCACACCTGAAAACTCTTGAGTTGGACACAGAATAATCAAATAGGTATTCGTGCAGGAAAACATCCCAAAATTTAGTTCTACAGTAAATATTCCAGCCAGACACATTAGTCCCATTTTTATTACTATGCCATGTTTCAAACACATTGAAGAACTTTTCAAAAACAGCATGAAAGTTTGTAAGACATATGACAAGTTTACCACAGACAGACAGCACTAGATTAACACAATAATTAGAAGAGTGCTGAAGAAACATAGCAAGGCTAAGTTGGGTTTCCCATGGAACACTCTGCATAAGATTTAACTGAGGAAATTTGGTTAAAACATGACAGGGAAGATGGCACTAGACAATCTTTAAGGTTCCTCCAACCAAAACCATTCCATAACTCTATGAAATAGGTACTCCTAGAAAAGCTCTTCAAGGTGTATAAGCTAAAACAAAGCAACAACAGCTGCGCCAAAAATAGAACTGATTAAAAGGAGCTTGTCAGAACATCATTAAAAAAATCTATTATGCTAACAGGAACAGTTTTTATCTTACTGAAAATTGTAATTTATTATATAAACACAACCAGTGACAAAAATTCATACGAGAAATATAACTATTAAAAAAATGTTAGTAATGTCATTAAATGCTTTAAGCAAGGTGTTGAAAGGAGTTTAAAAATGCTTGTACTTATGCTAGGTAATACATACAGAAAAAACTACTTCAATATTGTCACTGAGTTCCTCTATTACAACTGTTAAACAACTCCAATATCACGTTGAAGTGATTAAGATTAAACCAGCCAGCTTTGAAAAGCTGATCATTTTCCATCAATGTAGGAAAAAAAACTAAACAACAGTGTGCTTGAATTCACTGCAAATACATTCACCTCAATAATCTTCTAAAAGATAAATATATCTATGTAAACACAGTTCTCTGGAGAAGTGAAACCTGGCAACAATCAAACTAAATCTCACATGACTGACACCTAAATTCAAGGTTAAAAAAGCAGGCTGTTGGCAATTGTAATTTTTACTGAAGCTGAGTATTTTTTCAGACTTGAACATAAATTAAAAAGAAGTGACATATTAGTATACTAATCTAACTGTTATCCATCCTTTTGTACCACACATTAGTTCAGCCATCTGACTCAACACATTACCAACCAGCAGGAAATCAGCAAGGCAACTAACTCTTTCTAAACATGCAGAGCCAGCAAAACCTTAGAGAATCAACTACAGCTACCATCACCACCCTCTGACAGTGAGAAATAAGAACATTGCTTCGTACATTTCTTTTACTGTGGTGAAAGGTATTAACTATTATTTGTCTTGTTTTACTTTTTTTTATTCCATATAGTGAATGGAATGTTCAACGTAAATTGTAGTTGAGTATGTTAAAACCTACTCGGATCATCTCACAGTTTCATTTCTGTCAAGAAAAAACAAAACTCTTAAAAAAAAAAAAAAACAACTCCATTAAGAGTATTTTTATACTATAACAAAATCCAATTGACTCTCAGAGGCCTAAGTAGAGTCACATTCTTTTTGCTCCTTTATATGACAGATACCAGCTTTTCAAAAACTAAAGGGCTACCTGCTCTATTAGGTGGATTCTCATTTCAACCAACATAGAACTAGTTCACCCACTTCAACCATAACAGAACTTCCATTCACAACAATGAGAATAGAGTTGGCCTGCCTACTATCTAGACAGAAATGAGTATTTGATTAGTGGTACTACTCTAGAAGTACCACTTCTAGAAGTAATCAGAATAAAACAGACTAGGTTGAGTCTTCTAATCATCCTTCTTTTCCATTTTACACACAGTATTTGATTTGCATATAACATCAGTCCCCCATTAGGCAGATCTGCCTTGACAGGTGAGGCAGCCAGAATCAAAACAGCCCTCAGAGTATTTGGGTCATACAAGTCTGAATAGCCTTGGAGATATCCTTGTAAAGGTACACAGTTAACTTAGCCCTTTGACAGGAGATTCCAAGTAGTATGGTTATATATGCTGTCACAACAGCAATCCACTGAAACCTAGTAAAACAAAACCACAGCCTTTCCTCAAAAAACAACAATTGCACACTCTTCTGGAATGTGAAGAGGTGACTATTCCTTGATAAACTACTACTAATATTTTTAGAGTTGCACAACATAACTATCCTGGGAACTATGACAATATTATCATATACTCTTGGTTCCAAAATAGCAAAAATGCCATTATTAACTGAAATAATTCTTCAGACTTCTAATCTTCAATTACTATTACTAAACAGTAACAATTATTGCTATTACTGCATATTTAGGCCCTGCCTTGTGACACCACATCAACAGAATATCACCCCCAACAACAGGCCCTATGCTTCCTTCCATGTAAATAAATATACACCGTCTTGGTCCATGTCTTATTGTCTAAGTCAACATTTGCCTGTTCAACACCAAGAGGCATTTTCTAAAAAGTCTGACTCTGCTGGGAAGTAGACCTTTATGAACAATCTCATGAAACACTACAAAGAAATGAAAGATGTGATCTTTCTCCTATGATATTCAAGACCAGACCAAACAAAACAAAACCTAGTAATGCTTCAGAGAACTGCTGCCTGAGACTCCCCCAGTATCAGAAACATCACTCTTCCAAAACATGCCTGCCTGAAAGTTCTCATCTGTGTGCATCTTATGGATCACTTTTACTGCCACAAAACAACTGTGCTCCTATCTGGTAGCTCGCTAAATTCAACCAGTCAGCTAGGCTGGCATTTTTCCATCCAAAGATCTCTGCCACATAAAATAAAGTATTAACTGACAGCAGAAGATACTGTCCTGCAGCATAGGAGGAATGAGAATTTTCCTCTGGCTTTCACAGATATCTCCTGACAGCAAAGACATGCAAGACTCCAAAACTTTGAGTTTCCTCCAGGCTCTGGAAAGCAGTTTCCTCTAGCAGACACAAATTTTGTTTTCCTCATCTCAAACCTTCTCCTACTCCCAAACTGTCTTTTCTCCACACTCAAGTCCCATTTTCCACCTATGGAAGACACAGTGCTTCATTTCTTCAGTTAGTCCTAGTTTTCACCCAACCTTACTCTCACTTTATTTTTCCAGAGTCCACAAACCATAAAGGATGGCTACACCACCAGACTACCATGCTCCAACACAGTATATTCCTGACTAAAAACAATTCCTCAATAAAAGTTGAGATTCCACAAGAAAGTCATGTTTTTGCTTACAACACAGGAAACTCAGTCCATTCTCCCAAGTCTGTTCCCCAAATCACAGAAACTTGCAACACCAATTACATGGCTTTCTCAGGTTGGAGTAAAGCATCTCTGTCCCATAAGACTGCTCAGTAAGGGAGATTGCATGGAGGTATATCACATACTCAGCAGGATAACCTTTTTGTGCTCAAACTTAAGTGCTCAAGTCCAAACATGATCTATCTCATTTAAATCTAGGTAGACTTCCAGACAAAATTATAAAAGTACTCATTTGAGCAACCTCTCACAGAAAAACTTTTAAGTTCATTTTGTTTTAAAATATTAGGACTTTTTTGCCCATGTTCATTCTTGAAAAGTTTTTCACTGCTTTAATTGAAGCCTAAACCACACACTTGGCATGAGAAGCTTCAGGTAGTTCTACAAAGTTAAAACAGCAGAAGAGGCCATTTAGTGGATGTATAATGCAAAATTAATCACAAGTTGTATCAGAGCTATTTAAAATATAAATGATAGTACAGCACATTCCAGAGATCACATCTGCAGCTTTATATTACATAATTCATCTGTTTCTTCAGAAACACACCCATACTCTGAATGACTGAAAAAAGGATTTAAATTCACGCACTAGAAATACGAGGATTACTGGTACCATGCAAATAGTGTATTTCTTTTCAGTGTCATAGTGTTTGGTACCAGATACTACAGTGAAAGATAACATCACCTCTGCCAGCCTGCCTATAAAGTCACTATTTTAATTTTGTTTCATGGTTTATCTTACACATCCTAAGGAGAACCACCTCCTAGTAAAAAACATCAAGCATTCCATAGAAACATCCCTCCCTGCCCTTCCCCTCTCTCTCCACCCCTTCTAACTACCCTCCATGCCCCCATATGCTGAGATGTACTTCAACTTTAAATACAGGGTAACAAAATGGAACTGAGCTGAAGCCTCAACTACACACCAGCTTACACTACTGCTTCCAACATTAATTGCCAGAACTATATTCCACCCAAGCAGATAAGCCATCAGTCATTAAATCCCAGCCATGCACGACTAGTAATGGTATATAGCTGAGGCTACATTACCAGAAGGGAAATAAAATTTCAACACATACTGTGTTGAACAGGAGTAGAAGTTTTATTTTTTTCCTCCATTAAACATTCCAGACTTGTTTTTATAAGCTTTGTGTACAAAAGCAGTCAAAACCTGAAAAAGCCTTTAAGGCTTCTATTTTCTTCCACTTTCTGTCTCTAACTCTTCTCTTTCACCTGTTCTCACATACTGGCTGCAGGGGGAAACTTTTATTTTTAAAACATCTTTGAAGGATAAGGAAAAAGCTAAAAGGTAAGTAGGCAATACCCTTCTGCCACTAGACCTGCAGAACATCTGGTATGGGAGCTTGACTACTTTCAATTACATTGCACTATGGAAAAAAAAAAACNTAGGGTCCTCTGACACTTTATGATTTTCCTACAGAGCATGGAACCATACTATCACACCATAAAGCGTTCTTGGAAGTACCAAAAATCACTCTAGGTAAAGTCTATAAAGCTCCATACAACGTAGTTAAGAACTAGAAATACAACCAGTAACACTAGTTATAACCACTTTTCAAAACGGCTTGGATGCATGGTGGATACATTTCAGCTTAACAGGAAAAGTTTACATTAGTAATATTCTATTAGTTTCCCTCATTACTGTGGCCAGTATCAAATGAAAACATCTTAGCTGGTATATCTTCTCAGCTTTGAGAAGCAGCAGCCTTGGCATCAACTCTCGTGATTCCTCTAAAAATTTTGAAAAAAGAATAGTTTAACACTGAACTGCAAATTGCAGCTGTGCACTTCAATAGGAGACTGAACACTGGGAGCTTTGCACTCTATTTAAGTGTCTCCCATGATCCCGCAACTCCTCCTCAAGGACCAAATAAAAAAAAATAAACCCACCACAACATTTAGGGGAATAATCTGTGTCACCTGCAACATCTCTGTTGTAGATCAGTAATCACTGAAATTAAAGTGAAACATGAAGATACTGCTGACTGCATGATGAAGTACTTTGCCACCTCCTCACAAATTCCTATACTGGGAGGAGATCCTAATTTAAAGTTTTTAGTTGATACAGAAGAACATCCTGCAGTGAATAAGAAACCAGTGTATTTACACAATCTGCTTCTCTTATTTACTATGACTTCACCAGATTATTTCAAAATTGTGAACCAGACAGTTTGCATTGGAGAAACCTACCAAAATTTACTTTGTTTCTGCCAAAAGTCAGTGAACTGATTTCTGTTCTCTGTGAGAAGTAGCTGCAATTAATAAAACTAGGATTGAGTTTCCTACCTCCTTCCATTCTTGCAAAAAAAAGTAATCAAAAGACAACTCTAATTTTAGATTCACACCCTGACCTTAACAAATAAACAGTTTTAAGTAAACCATCTTTTCTTTATTAAATTATGCACCTCTAACACTATTCTACATCTGGTTAGAATATAAAAGATAAAAAGCTGCAGGGGAGATGTTTTTGTGGTTTTTTTAACATCTCAATGAAATAACAAGAACAACAACCACAAAACTGGACTTCAAGATGTTTATCAAGTTTTCTCAAAAGACATTACCTCTCAGTTTAACTGATTATAGCCTACAATCAAATGCACAGATGAATTCTTTAATGCAGGAATGACTAGACACCCTACCTAAAAGTCTTCATTAATGATAAATGTTAAGGCATGTTATTCATTAGAGACAAACTGAAAACAGCTTTACAAATTCAGTCAATTAAGCAAAACAGAAACTAAAGTATGTGCAGTAAGGCTGCAGTAAACAATACTTATGGAAACTATGAAATGTTAGTACAGCTTGAGACTCTCTACAGGACGACTGGAATAAAAAATGTAGTAGATTAAATCCAATGCTACATAAAAGTAAATTGAGTGGGGGAAAAAAAAGTGCTCTCTTATACGTAATGCTAAGGTTCAACAGTAACAATTCAAAATTAAGTGCACATCATTCTGAGTAGGAAAACAAAGACATTTAGAAAAGAATTAATATTAGGACCCCTAAAGAAACAGAACTGAAAATAAGAAACAGAGTATGCTTAAAATATAACAATGGTTGTCATTACTGAGTGAGCAGCACAGAACACACAAGTTTAAATAAATAAGAAAGCCAAAAGACAGTTTTTATCGCCGTTTATGATAATATCAAGACTTTTTGTACTGTGCACTGTAGAGACTATCTTGCTTCACCTAATGAAAAAGCTTTCTGAAAGCTTAAAATATAAGTATCAGTAAGGGGAAGTAGAAAAATGAGGTAGAAGTAGACAGCATAATATGTCTGGTTACAAGCACAGACCTAAAAAAAACAGTTTAGTGAAAAGATAAGGAAGACAAGAGCAGATGAATGGCATGAAGAAAGCAACCCAAGCCAATTTCCCCTGTTAAAACTCAAGGTGAAAACCACAGTGGATCAAACGAAGGCTCCAAAAGGACACCCATTTTGATATACTACAGACAAGAATGTCGAACTGCGAACACGACTTTATGCAGCTACAGAGGGTAAACACCCATGTAATCACTGTTACTGGAGATAGGCAAATAGGTGCATTAGTGCACCACACACACACAGAAATTGTGAAAAAAGAAGTTCGAACAGGCATTTTCTCTGTGTTGACACGTATAAAACACAGCAAAACCAGAAAAAGTACAAAAAAATCAACTTGAAAAAAATCAATCTACACCAGTGTTTGAAGATAACAGAGCATTAATCATACTCTGCACTGAAAGTAAAATGCTACTACTGGTAGTTTTGTTACACCTTACCATTAGTTGTAACACACGTTACAACCCATTTTTAAGAGGATATTGACTTATTTTGGTTTTTAGATTTTATGTTTGCTTGATTTCAATCTGAAACTTAGCAAAGGCGAATGGCAATACAGAAGCCTAACTCTACACAGATACTAACCAACAGTAAGAAAGAACAGTGGAACAAAAAGGTTAATAATAACCAAATGGAAGATGCAAAGAACAGTAACAGCAAGCTGTATGAAATTATTCCTATTCTTTTCATAGAAGGAAAAAAAATTGCATAGTTAAGAAGGCAACATGCTACTCATCTCAGAAAAGAACTGCACAGCTTGAGAAAGCTGTAAAAAATAGATTAAAAAATGATAACACAAGAAAGTTCACTACTCTGGAAGAAGGAGACTTATATCCCAAACTATGCACAGAAGTCCAGAAGTAATTAGATATTTGTACCATTAATCTAAAAGTCAGGCTTGCTATACCAATTCTCCTTCCTTTGAAGGGTAAGAAGAGTTACTAATCGTAACAACACACTGCTACTGAAAAACGAAGCTTTTTAACACCTCTCACACCAGCTGTGTCTTAGTAGGCAATTCAACTCACTAATCTAGCAAAAGACTATTCTTAGTCATTTTCTGGTTTGCTTGATTAGCTTTCTTCCAGGTTACTGAGCTGAAACAGACCACTGAAGAATTCACTGAATATCAGAGTTAGCAAAAAGAAACAGGGACACCTTCTCCAACAAGAATCTACTTTTTGCATCACCAAGCTGCTAAATTACTTCAAAACTATCTACCATAACTTTTCTCCAAGGTGATTCCAGTAACTAAAACAAAAACAGTTCCTAAAGCTATTTTGCAGTAAACAAGTTGGACATTATTTTTTTCTGTTAATTCAGAAAACACATTCCAGTTTCATCTCTATCTACACCTGTACTTAAGTCTTTCCTAGTTCAAAAGGTGCCTCTGAATGCTTCCAAACAGAAAGCAATAAAAAGCAAAGGAACAAGGGTAGAAGTTATACCAGCTAACTCTGGATGCTTGTATCTGAACTTGTCAATGTGCTCATTTGAATTTACTGCAGTCTTAGAACATTAACATAACAAGATTATAAATGCTACTGCACACTTCTCAAGCAAGTTGGGCCACAAATTTCTATGATCAGAAAATATATATATTGAAAATATATTCTGTAGGAACTTTATTCTCTATTTTCTATAGAAAAATAAAAATAATGCAATGTGGTAACAGACAGTCAAGAACTTGCCAACTATTCACTTTATTTCGCTACAAATCTGCACTTTCAGCAAAGGAATACAGATGCGTTACACATTAACTACAGATACGGTGTGGGACAGTCTTCCAGCAACTGCCAAAATCAGGCTCAACTGTTTTCATCACACAGTGACTTAATAACCCTTATGCCTTCTGTCAATAAGAGCATTACTTCTCAGGAAGCCTTACTTTACAAAAAAAAGAAAAAAAAGAAGTAATAATTAAAAAAATAAAGAAATAAAATCTATCAGAAACTGGTAAAAGGTTTGATTTTCTAAATGGCATAACAAAATTAAATCACTAACAGCTCCTATTTCAAATACCTGCTATAAAAATTTTTCATGTTGGCCAAGAAATTAGGCCATATTTTACCTTAGGGATCACATAGCCAAGAGAATCATTCCAACACAGACCTTACTTCTGATGGCACTTAAGAGGAAAAACTGGACCAATGAAATGTTTGGAGGAATAACCTTAACAAATGCCACACTTGATGCCTTAAGTGTTCCTACTCTCTTCATCTTGAAGTCTGTCAAAATCCAATGCTATTCATTCTTACTCCCACCTGAATGATCACCTCTCAAAGCACTCAAAAGGGCAGTCCAAAAGTGTTGTGACAAGGACATTCAGTTCAGTGTCCAATTCAAGTATCTATTTCTGAATTAATTATCTGCAATTCTTTCTATGAACAGATGATAAGCATGCCATCTTTTACTAAGCTTCTGAAAAAAGATTGTCTTCTCTTCTTAACATAGTGCTCACCATACATGGGAATCATTTGTACATTCAGCTCCTAGTTATCATATAGGAAGAGTATCAGCATTTGGTACTAAGTGTAAGGGGTTAAGATTTGCTGCAATTTATCAGTACCAACAAGTATGAAAAATGCTGTGCTGCTATCAGAAATTATGTTAACATACTGCTAGAGACTTCCAGTGGGACTTCAAGACCAGTTCAATTATTTATGGAACTGCTTCAGTGCAAGTAGTCTTCAAATGCAAGGCTATGTGGTTTTTAAATCTCCTATCACATTAGGGTTAAACCTGGCATAAGGAGAAATCTGTGAGGCGGTTGCCAAGTTTCAATTAATTGCACATATTTGGTCCTACTTTCTAACAGGAGCAAGTATCAAGCAAATAAAGGAAAATATTTTTCCAAAATACTTGCTGTGTAAAATTTAAGCAGAAAGGTCAATTTTTTTTTATTAAAAAAAAAAAAAACAACAATGCAACACTGTAACTAGTTCTTAAATAAAGGAAGACTAAAGTGTCATCCATCTGAACTAAACAGCCCAAGCAAAATACCCTGCAATTCCTGTGTTCTCCTCAATGTCGAAATGGGTGGATAAATTTAAAGCCTGCTCTCTCAGGAGTTGCTTTATAGGCAATTTTCTCCCAGTATCAAGGTCTGCAATTTCCATTTGGCTGCCAGTTTGCGATTAAATTCATCACCTTTATTATAAAAATGTGCTGCACTCCACAGCCTGCTGCACCAGAATCGTAAGGAAGACATTTTTCACTGCTAACAGCAGCATCATTCCAAGGCAGCCATCACATCCATTCAGACATTAGTGTCTCCAATGCAATGCAAGGACCTATTGCTCACCCAAAAAAGCCCTAACAGCAGGCATACCTCAGAGGAACTTCTTCACAGGAGGTACCTCCAGTTCAACTTTTTCAGTCAAAGCCACCTGTGTTACACCTCCTGTGTTAAGTGCTTCTAAAAGTCAGCAGTTTAAAAGCAAGTGTTGACATTAAACTTGCCTACTTGCATTAATCAAAACATTTCTAAGAATAAAATCTCTCCACATACTGACTACACCTTCACATACACCCTGTACTCCTTACTAAAAGACATTTTAGAGCAAGCACTCTATATTATTTTTTGTTACAAACATTTTCTTTCCACAATAAGTTTCCCTTTCTTCCCATAAACCTTTCTCAGAAATTTCCACTGCTTTTTCCCACCTCTAAATGATATATTTTTCCTTAAAAGTTTTTTGACAAGCCTGAAAAATACTCAGAGGAAAAAAAAAACTTAATACTTGCTATGCTACATGTTTTAAGGTCCTCCTCTGATAACTAAAAGGAAAGGCACAATATTCACTTTGCTTTGTTTTTGTAAATTCTACCTGAGCTAAGCAATATGTAATACAATATTTGTATCTTTAAAAAAATACAATACTTGGAAGGGCAAAGCAGCAAAGTGATAGCTACAAATAGGAGTAAGAGCTAAGTAAAAGCCACATGCCAAATCTTAACAAAGCATGGGAGTTAAATTCATATTGGTTTGGGCTTCATTGAATAAGAGACTTTAAATTACAGTAAAACAATGAAAGATAATATGTAATAAGCAATTACAAATATTACCCTTTAATATTCAACAAAAAAAAGAAGCACAAACAGGTCATTTTAGCATGTGAAACAGCTGTATTGGTCACACTGAAAGGCAATCAGATTGCATTAGAGGTAACCAATTTATATGCACAGCATGACAATTTCACACGTTGGCTTATTTAAGTTTTCCTCTGTTATCTTAACTATGGTGTAGTTCAAAAGGTGCATTTTTCACCATGTGCAAGAGTTTTCAAAAATATTTTGTAATCAGATAAGCAAACAGGATCTCATACAAAGCTGATGTATCTCAATAGTCAATCTATCTTCTTAAGTCATTTCACTTTATATGGCCACGTTAAGTGAAGATAACATTCAAAAAAATGTTGTTCTGATCAACTCTTACAGGCCTTTGGAAAATGCAAAAAAATATGTTAAACCATAAATCTCTGATGCCTAGCTGTCAGAAGTTTAAAACTTAAATCAATTATGGGCACACACAAAAAATTACTAAACCTGGCACAACTGAGATGTTTTGTACTGTACCAGATGGGTCCCATGAAATAAAATGAAATCAAAGTGCAATCTAGACTTCAGGGACTAATAAAAATTACATATTGCATGGCACTAGCATTACTGTAAATTAGAGAAATCACCTGAGAAGCCATTTGGTGAATATGAACTCTAAAATTCAAAACTAAGCAACCAAAGGCTCTTTAGTACTATTTGTCTACAAAATTAACTTAAATTGCAACAAAAACTGGCAAACATTTGTTAACATTTCAGAATGATACCAGAAACTCTCTTCTGGCAATAAAAAAATGGTATCTTGTCACACTGTAACTAATTGGTTTCCACTGCAATGCAGCATAGAAAGCAGATTTCAACCCAACTTTACTGAAAACAATAGCTTGGTATTTGCAAGCTGAAGTTCCGATTATTTCGCAGGCCAGTGCATCCAGCAGTTGGCACAACAAGTTCCGGGACTATGAGATGAAATTATCAACTAGATAAGATAATGCAGCATCAGTGTTTACCTCTTGCCATTACAGCAAAAGTTGAGATTGGAGCTTTTCTAACTGAAACTAGGATGAAAGCAGGATTACTGTTTTGTCATGATCTGTAGAATTAACTAAAATGTGTTTTATTATAAAGGAAGGTGCCTCTGCAAGACACCAACAGTTATAAGATGATAGGCAAAAATCAGCACCAAAAAAAAAAAAAAATCCACGTGCAAGTGTGCATTATATGCACCATATTCCATAAGAAAATTTCAATGTTGCATTTTAAGAAATGCAAACATGAATTTTGCTTCTTGTTGAAAATAAAAATCTACATATTAAAATCTCACATATTAAAACGAGACAGCTTTATTTAAAACAAAACAAAACAAAACGTGCACTTAAAAGTAAAGGTTTAAAGTGCTGGAGTTTCTAATGTACATGTTCTTCATTCACAAAGAGAACATTTTAGTTCATTGAAGTACAGTAGATTCTCCCCTCTGGCTGCACACTCCAGCAACCTGGCATGTAACTTTTAATTTCATTAGAAAAAGTGAGTAATTCTAATAATATTAAATCTTGCCCATAGAGACAACATTTATAACTCACTAAGCATTCCTACTACTATAAGAGAGAGGTATTAACAAGTACCACTACCACAACAGGGAGGGGGGAGAGAGAGAGCACAGGAGATAGAGTGTACTCATGTCTATATACACACATGATAGAAACAGACAGAGAATATTAAAACAAAACTAATATTTACTTTAACAGTCTGGTAGCCAAGATCTCTGCTACTTGCATAATTAGAATGTTGCAGATAATTTAAGTTTTTTATGGAGTAGCTACAGAATCACCAGTCTTCTCCTCAGCTGACAAACAAACCCACTTAAGAACAGCCTCTTTTAGGAACAAAGTAAAAAAAAAAGTCAAAAACCAAGTTCAAAAAAGTGCAACCCACCACAGAAACTAAACATCCAGTATTTCAACTGAATGCTAAGTTTAATTCATGTAACTTTTAGCAGAATTTTACAGGCTTCTAACAGCACAGATTTCATCTACACTATTTCCATCTCTCTTAAATCTACCAGAAAACACCTTACAAATTAAGAGTTTATATTCACAATTGATTTAAAGAACAGACTTATTACATCAGCAGGATCTGTACATTAACTACTAGATATTAAACATGTTATAAGATCTTTTTTTCCCCAATCTCATTTATCATTAATGCTGAACAACAGGTCTATCACCTCATAAAGCTGTTCATTGTGAGGAAAAAGCTGGGGGTGAAGAAGGCGGGGGGGATTACAATCTGAAACATTTCACAAAATATTTACAGCTAAAGGTACTTGAGCATCTGGAACTGGCTTTAATATCCTTGCTCACAAATGACAACAGTGTGGCTATTTTAATGGAATTTAAATTGAAAAGTTCAGATGCCCTAAAGACAGTTTACTACTAAAATTATTCTATAATAACAGCATACCAATTTGAACTTAGTAGGTTACATCTCTTATATGTACTTTTGGTAATTAACATCTTAACATTTTGAGCTCCAGTGCTGCAAACTGAACTCTATAGATTAATATAATTAGATTCTCTACATCTCATCTGGGGAAAACACCATCATACTCACTAGCTCAGTAAATACATAACATCAGGAAGTCATAGAAAAAATGAATTCAGATAGGTGAAATATGTTTCAATTCACATAAAGGTGAACACCATTTTATTTTGTGATCTCACTGCAGTTTGTTTCAAATTTTTACTTCACTCCACAGCCAAGGACAATTACAAAAATGCAAATGCTCTTAAATCAGTGATCTTCAACCTTTTTCACTTAAATAACAATAAAAGGCTCCCAAAAAAGTGAAGATTCAGTGTAGCCTATTTAAAATCTCCCAATTACAGGTTTCCTTTTTCTTTTTTGTATACAGTAACTCTTCATACGCACTGAGTCTACAAACAGTAGACTGAAAAACACCATTCTGGTAACTCATATTGCTTTTTACTCAGCTCCATTAACTTTGCTAACAAAAAGATGCTGTCTACTTCAGAAAAAAAGTGGTCTCAAAGGTCTCATGTCAAAGACTATTTTGTTTCCGTGCAATTTCCAAATACAACCCCTCCAGTTTAGAAAAAAAATCTCTGAACTTACTTTTTGTGCCACTGACTGTACAGTTTCACTGATGGTGATGCAAAATAAAATATGCCTACTTTGTAATTCTTTGCTATGTCAGAAAAGGTATGGGCAAGGAATGGCTAGAGTGGCTCAGTGTGACAAGCACAAGAAAAAGTAGTATAGATTGCATTGGAAAAAGACACTACATGAAGAGGAAATCTTTATTAGATTGTACAAAGATTAACTTCAATATGAACATCTCCGTCTCTCTTAGGTGTAATGTATAATAACATTTGAAGACTAAGTAAATTGTTGTGTTGTTTTAAATTAGTAACATTTTCTGAGCAAAAAGACACCTCAGAGCTCAAGGAAATATATTATGATTTTTCTGTTCCTTTCATCTAATGATCTGTTTAATTTAGCAGTTTCAAAACCAAGATATAAGACAATTTTTGCACTTACTTATATAGTAATGTGTTTTTAAAACATACTGTGTTCTATTAATTTTTTCATTATACCAATATTGATAGGTGCATACTGTTGCACCCATATTTGTGGCATTAACTTCCATTAATTAGCTCAACAGCCTGGAAATTATCCAGATTTCATTCCTAGCAATATTTATTCCTTCATTTACCATGGAGGGGGAAAAAAAGCCCCAACTTTCCATGGTGGGGGAGGATGTGGGAAAAGATAAAAATTTTTTCAACTATATTACATCCTATGAGAAACTACTCACCCATTACTAGACTAAGAAGAAAGCTCCTTAAATGTTAGTGCCTTATTACTATCCCATCTTTCATCTGAAATTTAAGACTAAGAGCATACAATAAAGGTTTGAAGGAGACATCGCAACAGACTCCCGATTATTTACAAATACGTTTTAGTTATTAATGACTGCTGAAAACTTTCAGCAGCCCAGATGCTCAATCCAGAAAAATGTACTAGAAATGTAGTTTAATCTGTGCACCAATTTATGCTACAATATAGCATTACACTATACTAGTTATGACTGCTATAGAACACACTGAAATGTTTGATACAGATTTCAGTACTGAATTTGTGCTCAGGGCTCAGAAAGCCTGTACATATAGATTTTGTAACCTAAAGTCAGTCAGCAGGCAAAAAAAAAATCCATAAGAAGAGCTTCAACTCAGTAAAAAAATGGAATATTTTACTTTAAACTGTTCTCCATGTATCAAGTGTTCAAACAATTTGATATAACAAAAAGCAGTCAAAAACAATTCTAGTACAACCCATACTAAATGGGATTAGAAAGACCTGTGCACATGACAAAAGCTACTTAGTTATGCTATTAAAGCTGATCGAAGAAAATCCCCCCCCCCCAAAATCCCAACTATTTCCTGTATTCTGGAGGGAAAAAAATTGAAAATTAAAACTGCAAGTAATCAGTAATTGAAGTAACAAAGTAACTGAAAGCTGTGAGATCTAAGAAAGGTTAACACAGAACCTAAATGAAAATTAAGTTCAGAATAAACTAAATCTGCCTCAGAGTTAATTTATCCAAATTTCTGAAGTCAAATAAGGTTGCTGAGACTGCAAAGATTAAGAGAAGTCCACAAGTCTGTCTTCAAACGTAACTTACATTTATCAATACTAAAGACTGATGTAAATCTTTATCAATGAATGAAAAACCAGTTGTCCATCTGTCATTTTAAGCTGTTGAATTCAGTAACCTTTCTGGATGGTAGAAGGGATGTGTTTCTCTTCTATACAGCCGAGCACAAGCGTGTGGTCCCTCCTCACCTAATTACTCAGAGCGCACCTAAATACCAGCTGCCAGCCCTCAACACCCCAGCGCTGGCTGGAGCAGCCATCTACTGCAGCATCCATCTCTCTCCAATTCATCATCGTCAGCTTTCTTGCTGACACTCTTCAGAGCTGCCTAGCTGATGAATTGCTCTGTTATTCATCCTATGTTAATCCGAGGCTGACGCAAGAATACCTTGCTGAAGACACTTTACAGTATTAAAACTCAGCACTACCAAGTGCCCCCAGTGTGCATTAAACCTCCCATTTGGAACCAACATGATTCCTCATGAATAGTTATGAATAACATACAGTTACTAAATCAATAGGTACTAAGTTTATGTACCCCATCACCTATAGACAAAGCATCCACACAGTTCCTTGCTTCCCTGGAAGCTACACCTGAATTATTAGAAGCTAGAAATACTTTGATCCATATAGAATTTAACCTCAATTAACCCTATAATTAAGATGATATAAAGAAGTTTCTCCCCTCCTCCCGCTCAAAATGTCAGTATATATCTTAAATTCCACAGATCCTAAAAAAATTTTTCAAGTTTGTAACTTTAATAAGCTTTTCTCAAGAAAGCAAGTTACACATTTTCTCTTTTCTAAGATGGATTTGATCCTTAATGTTCTTTTCTGGTGGTTTGGTTTTTTTTTTCATCAAGGATTATGCTAGTATTGTCAGAAAAATAAAATTTATCCAGAGAATGAACACAAAACCACTGCAAGAAATTTCCAAATATGACTCAAATCTCTGTAAACATGTTATTAGAACAGCCAAACATAATTCCCTTCTAAGCACAATTACAGTCATTGATTTTATACATGAGATACTAAAGTATCATTCTTCCTGTGAAGATGTTTTAATACACATATAATCAATCTTCTTCATAGAATCTTCGTTAGAATTCATTTCTGATCCCTACCACATCATCAGTGCTCAGATTTTGTTCAAGTCTATTTGAGCACAAAGTTGACATAACTACACAAAAAGCGGGTACAAAAGAACGTGCATAGCAAGTCTTGCTTCAGGTTGATTCAGAGGCAGTATCAGATTTCCATAAAAGCCTCAAGTGATTTAAAGCAGCAGTAATTCCCTCGTAAACTGACTGTATATGAGCCTCTCTGACTACAGTTATCTTTATAGATGATAAGATACTTAAGCAATTAAAGAACTATCAGCAACTTGCCTCTACCAATGTCTAACACACACCACGTTCTCACTGCACAGCCAATCTTTGCAGCAAAAACATAACACTTTAAACAAAACAGCTGGGCCTATTACAGCATTTTAACCTTCAACTTTAACACACAAACCAATTGCTACGGGAACACGCCTGACAACAGACTGAACATGGAGTATTTAGGCAAAGTTATTTTGTAAGTTTGGGTGGTGGTTGACGACTGCAACAACTTTCTGAGAAATTGTCCGTGTCACTTTATGCTGGAAGGGTGCAGCTCATGCTCCTTCAAAATGAGACAAACTGAAAATAATTAAAAACTAAGTATAACTAAACTAAAACTAAGCATGATCAGCAATACTGTTCAAAAGCAGCATCGGGTCAGAGAATTTTTTCTTGTGTTCTCATCCTCCTCCCTGTTCCTCCAATGAAATCTAAGATATTCACAGCAAAGACACATGGATTTGGCCTGCTCTGCATCTAAAAACTGAAAATTGTGCATCAACTTTTAATATAATTATTTGCAGGTTATTAGATTAAGTTGCGTTGAGAAGAATATTAACTGATTTGCTACTGCTTCAAAGTCTGAAAAATAAATGGAAGCATTATGCAACATGAACTGAATGTTTTAGTTTAGCTGCCATTTAAACTTATGAACCAGAACATTAAGGTTGTATTAATACATTTGCTAGCACATCTGTTGCTTATTTTTTAAAATTTCAGGCACCTGCCATCTCCTATACATTAATGAAAAAAGTATTCCATAGCTAAGAAAGGACATTTTAATGGCTACAGAGATTTCTAAATCAGTTCTTTAATCGGAATTAGAAAAAACCCACAAAGGTTCATTATTTCAACAGCTAAAGGGTTTAAAGAATTTCAGTAAAGTCTGACTTCCATCTAGTGTCAGCTAGTCTGCAAATAAGCACATCCTTAAAATTCTGAATGGACCAGATGCACAATCAGTTGACATCAAATAGGAGCTTCAGACTTTTAAGTAAATGTTTAAGCAAATTCACTTCCCTCCCCAAGGCGCTGCTCTACATCTTCGGTATCGAGCCACCTCAGCCACCGTGCCAACACAACTGCTCTGAGATCACACACGGACTGAGATCACAGCTCTGATCCATCTGAAAAGAAAGCCAGCACCACACAAAAACAAACTCAAAAAAAACCCTGACCGGTACAGAATATCAGCTGACCTTTTAATCCTGAAAGTGATCTACCAGATAAGAGTATAAAATGCTGTATTATCTTCCCCTGCCTCTGCTCTGACATCAGCAGCCACTCTGATGCATTACTCCCTAGATTACCTACAAGTAACTTCCCGGCAAAGTAACAAGATGTTAATTATTTGCCAAGCTGGGATGCTTTTATTTTTGAAATTAAGTCTTAAAGAAACATCAACATTAGTAAGGTTATACACCACTGAAGTGTTAACTGTTCCAACTGTGAATACAGTCAGATTTCAGTGAGTTATCACACAAACTGCTTCATGGTTTATCCCTTTTAAAAAGGGGGATCCTGAGGGCCTTCCCGCATGGGCACATCCTGGAGCACTGCAATTATAGTACAAAGTATCAAAACCTTGCTCTGGTATCACCTGCGCTGGAAACACAGAAAATCCCTACAACTACAGAATGGAGTAAAGTAAACTTACTCAAGTGCAGCTGCAAAACAGTCAAAAATATCTTTAAAAGCAATTAAAAAAATTTACTTCCAGGGTGCTACTCAATGAACCACTAAAAACATTAAAACATCAATAGCTACCTACTGCCATTTCCCTTCAAGAGAACGATTTTTTGCATTGAATTGAAAAACAAAATTTACTATTTGACATCAAGTATTGAAAAAAAACAACTATTCTCAAATGAAAAGTAACTGAAAATGTAATGTCAATTTCTACTACATGAGAATAAAATAAATAAAAAACCCTTTCAGCATTACCACACTTATTCCAACTATTAACATTGCTAAAATAACTGCAAGGATCAAAAAAGCTGCAACTTCTAGTGCTGAACTCAGACAACAGAGGTTTAAGTAACATAGCTCCACCTCAACTTGCGCTGTCTTGTTCTCAGACACGCAGCTAGTCTGAAAAAGCCACTTTCTAATGGAATCAAGAATCACACAGTGGAGGGGCAGTTCTGCTAATGAAGCCAGGTATTATTATTTCTCTTTAGTGTTGTCACAGCTGTTTTGTTCATTCATGCATAAATTGTCTCAAAAAATTAAAGCTCTGCTATTAAAAAGCTAACTCCACTTCTATTAAACGTTTCCAAGAAAAACAACCAAAAGAAACACAAACCTGGACGTTACTTTAACTGCATTGTACAGGGTCATACAGGGTATTTTCTGAAGACAAAAGTAAAAATGTATTGTTGCCTAACTTTCAGCAACCTCACTCTTTGTCTTAGCAAAGCAAAGGTATATAATTCACCTGTTATCTGTTTCAGGATTCAAACAGTAATTTCAATGTCCCTCACAGACAGATTCTCCTGCTAGCAAGCCAAAGATGTAGCTTGTGTGGTCCTTCTACTGACCTAACCAATTGCATAGTGACATTAAAAACAATAGTTTTATTGTTCCTACTAGTTTTCTTAGCACTGGGTTATTAAATTTCAATGAAATGTCAAAAATCACCAGAAGACTTTCATAGTCACATTCTGACTACAATCTATACAGAAAAATTCACACGGCCGGAATGAGAAGTTGTGAGTTACGTTTCAATAAAGATAAGGGTCAGTGAATGAGGGCATTTCATTAGTTCACAGCTTTCCTGGCAAGGCATTTCTCCCAGCTCCCCCCTCTCCCACCCCCCAACATTCCATATAAGCAGTCAAATATAAACCATCAGTTTCCATGGCAGACTCCTGTTGTACTTCAATCAGCCTGAGCTGTCAGGACGGTCTGGTAATTAATGTTAACATAGGTCTATCCCACAGAAATATACCAGATCAGCATCTAATAATACATCTAATTAATAGGATACCTGCATCAGTGTGCATTCTCAAAAATGGAGAACACTTGATGGTTTAATTACAGACAGTAATTAAAGACAATTCAAACATACTTGCTCTTCTAACAAAGTCTATACAACTCAAATCATTGTAAGCACCCCATCCCTGACTTGGCATTGTATAGTGGGCTCAGAGGAAAAAAAGTTTTAAGCTAAGAATGACTGAAACAGATAATCTGGTCAAAAACATTACTAACCCACAAAAGTGACCTTCCATTTCATGTCTAGCCTTCTCTTCACGCCCACAGCACTCATCAAACATCAGCAACTTCTTTCTGTCTGTTGATGCATATAAACTTCATTTTCATAATCAGGACATTCTCAGTGTCTTAAAATCTATAGCGTTTTCTCGGAGGTGGTTGGTTTAGGGACTTTCTTCCCATTTTACTCTATTAACCAACACATCTCCAGTTCTTCCCCTTGTGCGTCACAGAAGCGCCACGTGCCACTCCCTAATCTAATCTCCACTTGGTCAGTTGTTTCTAACCATAGCAAGGGACTTTTGTACAACACCAGTTATCTTAGAAATCACTGCATTCAATTTCAGGGGAGGAAAATGCAATTCAATTGCAACCTTAATAAAGAAGTTGCACCAAGCAAAAATGATGAATTCAAACAGGCCTCTCCCAGTTTAACAAGTCCTGTATAGAACTAAATGTAGTGTGGTTACTCTTATTTAAAAATTAAAAAAAAAAATCTGAAGACAGATATTTTAACAATCAGTTATTGGTAAGCAACAGGGAACAAACCACTCTCAAAGCATGAGTTTAAAATAACTGTTTTACTATCATAAAACTTGTGTCAGTTAAAAAATACCCTTTTTTTAGTTACACGTCAGGTAACTGCAATTGTATAAATGCTGCAGATACAGCTCCAAAAATAACGTATTTGAAAAAGAACTGAACTGTTGATGTTTTAAATATTTTTCCAAAACCCAAAAAAGCTGCCACAGTTTCTTAAGGGCAATGGAACTTTTGGTTTGGTGCTATAAGAGGCTGCGCCAAGGTATTAAAGCCGCTCCCTCCCTCCGTCAAAAAAAACGAAACACCCACACCTCAAAATAGCTCTTACAAGGTTTCTGAATACAAGTTCCAGAAGCATTGCAACCTTGTTATTACAACACATTCATAAATCAGAAAAACACCTCAGACCATTAAGTTTTAGGAGATAATTAGAGGACCAAATTCAAAAGAGTACTAATGATAAACAGCACACAAACAATACTCAATGCTCTTCTGGTATGCTGCTTTGACAAATTTAACATTAATACACCAAGTTTAAAAATTAGTCTGAGACTCTCTGGGCAAACACCTTTCATAAGAATATTCATCCCTGAATACTGCATTAAGAAGCACATTTTTAATGAATTAATGGAGGTCTATTGCAAGATCTGATACAACTGAAAAAACTGACATGCTAATATGGCCAGTGCCCCTCCATCAAATCTGACAAGTCAGCAAAATCTTAGCTAAGCACAGGCAACATTTACATAATCACAAACAATAAGGTCATGTACAAAAGTAACTAGATAACTTCCCAGAGAGAACTCATTTACAACACCAAAATACAGTTCTTCAGCCCTACTTCACGCAAACATTTTGGTTAATACAACCAGACTGATGCAAAAACTGCACTCTTGGGCACTAAGTTCTCCAAGTTCACATGCACTTTTCTCAGTGAGAAAACCAAACAGACAGCAACATTCACGAAAAATTTATCCTCATATTGCCCACTTGGATGTTTTTACACTAGCTTTGTTATATCTGGTAGACAGAAAGAGGCAGCCTATTTGACACAAAATTAGATTCGTCTCCAATAGCTAGATGCACAGTTTAATTTACATTTAAAGGTACACAGGCTTTTCAGTCACCTTCAACACAGTTTTGAAGGGGAAGATGTAAGCTTTTGTGGTATAGGTTACAGAGGAACTCTTGATAAAGTCCACTTCAATCTCTTTTTGAAAACAGTTCAGACCACAGGTGTGATCCATGTACATTCCGATCAGGTGCAAGAGTCTATGCACTTACAGGTTCAAGAAAATAAAATGTAAATTTAAAAATTAAGACTACTCACATTTGTTCATAGTCTGCTGAAAGAATACAACTGAAGTACCTCATTAATTTCAATCTGTCAGCATGCTACTGAGGAGTTTGAAATGTCCAATTCAGTTTTTAAAAATAGTGCAAGAAAACAGGTACAACTCTATTAACTGTCCACAAAGGGGAGCATTAAAATATACAACTTGTCAGAAAAAAAAAATCTAGGTTAACATCATAAAAGTTACTATCTCAAAAGCTTGAGCAAAAAAAAAAAATAAAAAAAAAAAATCAGGTCACATTTGATGGTGCAAACAATTACAGGAAATACAGCCTATTCCACATTCAGGAAAAGCCTCTCTTCCCACAGGTTTGCACCAGTCTGATAAAAACAATTCAGCTTCCTAGTTATTATGATGTGCTCTTTAAACATCCTTGTTAATCCACAGAAGCCTTATTTACACATAACAAGTTAAAAGCACACATATGGAAAAATAACTGTAACCCAAACAAAATTGTAACTTTCACGTTTTATGAAGGTAGTCCTTTAAAAAAAAAAAAAAGCTTTCCTGAAATACACTTCTTACATTTAAGCTAATCTTCAAAAACAAAATGCTGCAAGACAGAGACCATCTACTAAGTTAAACACTAAAATTTTCCAAGATCAAAATGTAGGATAGAGTTCAGAAAGGAATACAGGCTTTGGATAACACACACAGCATAGAAATAGCCCCCCATAAAAGCAGATGCACATTCTGTAACCTAACCGGATTAGATGTACGGTTCACCTAAACCCACAGGTCTCTTTCTATCTCTTGCTGCATACAATTACAAGAAGTAATCACAGCTGAAGCCCATTTGAGTTCTGTTTTTAAATACTGGCATATAACAATAAATTAATAATAATAAAAAAACTACCCTATCATTCCAGTAAGGAAAGTAATTCCACCTTTTATTTGTTTGAATTCTTAGGGTTGTGACTTTATTTCTTCATTTTGATCAGCACACAAAAAAAAAAGACAATGGCTGATCATAATATTATTCTTCTAAAGAACAAGAAGCATAAACAAAACCTTCAGGAAAACGGTTGTATTGTTAACTAAAAAAAAAAAAATCTACCTAAAATACACAACAACAAACTAGAAGAAACAAATCAAATTACTGGGTGGAGGGGGCAAAGATGGAATGTGAACCCTGTAACTTTATTTTTAGATTATATATACAGCTATATACATATATGCACTCGCCCCAAATACTTGATATTCTCAAGAGTGCCAGGAAACAACTGATGAAACCATGAAACAATACACTTCTCAATAAGAACATTAAATCCTGCAGACTTTTCCAGCAAACCAGTAGTTAGCTATTACTAAACTCTTCTGCTGGAGGATGTCAGTGGAGCATACAGTTCAGGATATTTAACACAGCCCCACTGGTAACCAGGATTACAGGGAAACAGTTGTTCCAACTTCTCAACTGTTCACTGCTACTACCTGATCCTCCTATGTAACACTGCCTGTAAGCATACAATACGTGGAGGCCCATGTAAATACAGATACCTGCACAAATCCACAAGTATTTTGTCATTCTTTGGCGTCTTCTACCTGATTTGATAATTGAACTGCCCGAGTCAGTAGTGGTGCTGGCGGACTCACGCCTCAGAAAAAAAAATAACTGGCGCCCCTTAGTGTTCAAATTCTGAAGTCTTGAAGCAATTTACTAGATTTGCATGAAACTTTTTTTTCAACATTCCAAAAAGTTTTCTGCCTCCACAATACTTCCACCCAACTGCCAACGTAAACAGGAAAAGCAGAAAAGCTTAAAGGGATAGCAGGCTTCTTCCAGAGACCATTTATGAACACAGATTGTATTTTATTTGCTTTTCTTCTGAAGAAGGGAGTGAAGAATAGTTCCAACGAAGTCCTTAAACTTTGTCAGCAAGAGTCTCGAGAGCCCTCGTTTTGAAACTCCAATACTTTGCAAACAGAATTCCAGCGTTTTCAGTATTTCGAAATATATGACAAGATATAAGTATTTCAGGAATTCCTTTTTCAGTGTTCTTTTCGCATCGGGAAGTGGTTTTTTTCCTTTTGTTCTCTGAAAATGAAAAAACAGCTTCAGGCCTCCTCTGGCCAAATACATAAAGTTGAAGAGATTAAGGAATTTACAAATCCATTATTAAGCCTCTGGAAGGCTCATTTGTGCCATGAAGGAGTCTTCTCGGTCAAGTTTCTTCTTCATGTTTATTGTGTATCTAACTATTCTGAAGAGGTTGTTCAGTGTGGTGACCAAGAATGTAAGTTCTAAATAGTTTTGCTTTTCACGTCCACATTTGCTCCAATATAAATTCAAACTACTCCAAGCGTCTTGAAAATAAAAATAGACTCTCCCATTATAATGCTTCCCACAATCCATATTTCAGTGCTCTTCACCGTTTGTTTGGGTTTTTTTAAACTCCTCTATCATTTATTTCAGAAGGTAACATTTTCTCGACACGCTATTTTTGTGCCGTACTACAGTCGCTATCTCATTTTTACAGTCTTGGCAGAGGGCGGGGAGTTGTTCTACCAAATATAACCAGTTCTTTCATCTTCCGAGGTCAACAACTTCCCAAACTTCTTTTAGCGAGGAGGAATACATCCGCAAACAAGAACCCTAACTCAAAATCTCTAAAATCAGTACTTCGTATTAGAGAATCCCAACAAGTTGAAACTGTATAAATAATTTATGCTCGTATCATATTCTACAAAGCTATCAGATACGATTAAACAAACAGGTCTAGCTCTCCAGAAAGCCTAGGTTTAAAGTCATAGGAAAGGAAATGCCTTTGACAAGAAAAACAAACCTGTGAACCCGAGTACAAGGCGAATTTTAAACACTAAGAACACCTAATTTTTGATACACAGTAGGTCTGTTACTGTAGTGGGAAAACGTATGGGACACAGGAAGTTCCCAGCTCGCACTCTTCCTTTTAATTTCTAAAACGTGATTATTTTTTTGTGAAATCTTAAACCTTAAACAAAGTTATTAGGGGGAAAATTGGGGGTATGGGAGGGGGGCCTCGCCCCGTGCCAGGAGCAGGAGCGGGGTTGGGGTGGACGTTTGGCAGGAGCGGACCAGGCAATTTCGTAATCCTTTTTGTTTCTCCCCCTTCACTAAAGTCACACGTAGGAGTCCTTCAAGTTCAGTTTCTTTAAAAGGTAAGGATAGCTGAGAGAAGAACTTGCTTCCCTTGTGATATAGGAAAATCGTAATTAGTTTGTGGCCAGTTCGGGGTGGGGTAGATCTGGAGCTCAAGAAAGAGCTCAGCCCCCCTCCGCCTTAGTCATTCAAGTCCAAGCAGCTTCCAGAAGGGCCAAATCTCGAAACCAAACACCCCCCGCCCCGCCGGCGGCGGCCCTGGGGCCGGGCGGCGGAGCGCTCCGAGGGCGCCGGCAGGCCCCCCGTGTCCCCCGCCGCCGCGGGAGGGAGGGATGGAGGGAGGGGAGCGCCAGCCGCCAGCCAGCCTTTCCCCTCCTCCCTGCCTTCCCCCAGAGCGCATTCCTGAGCTCCTCTCCTCGCTCCCTCCCTTCCGTGCTGTAGTTACCCTTCCCCCGGTTTAAGGAGATAGTGTGGAAAAGGGTGAAAAGGAAAAAAAAACAAAAAAGGAAAAATAAGGGGGAAAACCCTCCGGGGGGATCGGGGACCCGCGCGGCCGGGGCTGCCTCTCCCCTCCCACTCGCTCCCCGAGTCTCCCGGCACCGCGCGACGGCGACCAGGGCGGGGAGAGCCCGCACTTCCCCTTTGTTTTCGGCTCCTCAGCCGGGGCCGGGAGCG